>VWZX01007830.1:0-20610 GCA_013399015.1 Galbula dea
GGGAGGTGGCTGCCGGTGTTGGAGCCCCGGGGCAGGGCTCTGCTGGTGCTGGGTGGCTTCAGGACTGAGCTGTTGCACGGTGTCTGGGGCAGGTGGAGCCGCTGCCGCTGGCCTGAGCTGTGCCTGGGGCTCTGCCCGGGGCTCTGCCCTCTCTGCTCCCCGCAGGTGCCCGCATGGTGCGGGAGCTGTTCGTGATGGCTCGGGAGCATGCTCCCTCCATCATCTTCATGGATGAGATCGACTCCATCGGCTCCTCCCGCCTGGAGGGGGGCTCGGGGGGGGACAGCGAGGTGCAGCGCACCATGCTGGAGCTGCTCAACCAGCTCGATGGCTTCGAGGCCACCAAAAACATCAAGGTATAGGAGAGGAGGGTGCCAAGTCTGCCTGGGGGTGGGTGCTGGCAGTGTCTTGCTGACCCTGGGTGGTGCCCAGAGGGTGCCAGGTCTGCCTGGGGGTGGGTGCTGGCAGTGTCTTGCTGACCCTGGGTGGTGCCCAGAGGGTGCCAGGTCTGCCTGGGGGTGGGTGCTGGCAGTGTCCCAGGGTTGTGACACTTGTCCCCCTGCAGGTGATCATGGCCACCAACAGGATCGACATCCTGGACTCGGCTCTGCTGCGCCCCGGCCGCATCGACAGGAAGATCGAGTTCCCCCCTCCCAACGAGGAGGTCAGTGGAGTGCCCCAGGGGCAGAGTTTGGTTCCTTCCCCCATCCTGATCCTCTCCCTGGGGTCAGCAGCTGCTCCCTTCCCTGTCCAGGAACGATTCCAAGCTTCTCTTTGCTGCTGCTCTCCTGCAGGCTCGCCTGGACATCCTGAAGATCCACTCCCGGAAGATGAACCTGACTCGGGGCATCAACCTGCGCAAGATCGCCGAGCTGATGCCGGGAGCCTCGGGGGCGGAGGTGAAGGTGAGCTGAGGGCACAGGGGGAGTGGCCCCGGGGCTGCTGGGGCTGGGAGCCGGCGGCTGACGGCCCTGTCCCACCCTGTCTCCCCTGCAGGGGGTGTGCACGGAAGCTGGCATGTACGCGCTGAGGGAGAGGAGAGTGCACGTCACGCAGGAAGACTTTGAGATGGCTGTTGCCAAGGTGAGTGCCTAGGGGTAGGGGAAGGAGGGAGCTGCTGCTTCAGTTCCTTCACTGGCAGCTCCTTGGTGGGTGATGGGGGACACAAAGTGGCCTGGGCAGTGTCTCCCTGGAGCTGGGGAGGTTGAAGGGGGTTAGGTCTGGGGGCAAACATCCCCTGAGGGATTCCCCTGCCCTCTCTGGGGCTTCCTTCCTTGGTGTGGGATGGGAGGCTGAAGTCATTCCAGGAATCTTCAGGAGGTTGGGGAGAGGGTGGAGACCTTTCCTCGGGGGGCTAGTGCACAGCCAGAGCCTGGTTGGAGCTGAAGGGTTCAGTTCCCACCCTGTGGCAGGTTGAAGCTTGGTATTGAAGCCAAGTTTTGGGGTTATTAGCACCCAAAGAGGGGGGGCCTGCATCCTAGGAACCAACTGTCTCCTCCTCCCTGTCCAGGTGATGCAGAAGGACAGTGAGAAGAACATGTCCATCAAGAAGCTGTGGAAGTAAAGCTGCAGCTGAGGCTGCTCCTCAGGCTGCAGTATCTCCAATAAAAGTGCTGCTATGGCCACAGCTGGGCACTGATTTGGGGCAAGGTGAGGAGCTGCAGGCCAGACACACAGACACAGACACCCAACACAACTGCTGCTAACTGGTTTTATTAGAAAATATCCAAAAAAAAGACAACAACTGGTTACACAAGAGGCAGAGCAGGCAACCCCTGGAGCCAGACAGCCTGGCCCCGGAGCCTGGCCCCACCGGAGCAGGCAGAGCTGGGAGGAGCCAGCAGGGGTAAGGCACTTGAGCAGGTTTATCCCCTCAGCCCCCAGCGCTGTGGTCCCAGACACCCCCCTCCCCAGAGCTCCAGTTGTCTCTGCTGCCTGCTGCAGCACCCTCAGAGCCCCCTGCCCCCGGGGTGGGGTGGGGAGGGGAGGCAGAACTACCCCCTACTGCCCCTCCCTGCCCTCCAGCTGAGTTCCAGCAGCGAGGCAGAGGCAGGAGGGGGTGAAGCAAGGAACTGATTGTCAGAAACTGAACCCTTCCAACACTTGGTCACATCGAGAAAGAGCAGCTTGGGCCAAGCCAGCCCTCAGAGACACCATAGCTTGAGGCCATGGAGTGCAGGAGAGGAACTCAATATATTAATCAAATACAAACCCACTGTACAAAATGCTATTTTTTTTAACCTTTTTCTCTACAAAACCTGTTCACAAAAAACAAGAAAATAGTGCAAAAGGTCAGGCACCAGCACGGGGCAGGGGCTGCCCTTTGGAATGACACGACTTTGGTTGAAGAGGGGGCAGGGCTTAAGCCCTGCCTTCGTGGCTCAGGGAGGGCTGGCAGGGACAAGCAGCAGCTCCTGGGAACCCTTTTCCCTGCTGGGCAGCAGCTCCAGGAGGGTTGGTGTGGTTGGTTGGTTGGCTGGGAGGGAGGCTGCAGGTTTAAATGCTACAGGGAGAGAGAGAGAGAAAGAGGCAAAGGGCACAACGACACAAAAGCGAGAGGAATGAAGGCAGCAGAAAGGCTGCAGGACTGTGGGGAAACCCTCTGCTGTTGCTCTGCCTGTGGCTAGAGGCTCCTGGCTTGAGAGAAGCCCGAGGGAGGGGGGTGGGGTGGGGGGCGAGCGGCTCCCAATCCCTCCAGGCACGTAGGGTTTGTGCAAGTGCTGTAGTTGATTCCAGTCAGAAGTACCGGGCTCAGGCGGCAGCGGGAGGAGGAGCTCCGGAGCTGCCCAGCCCTCCGCCCGCCCCCTTAGGTCAGGCGGATCCCCAGCACTTGTTCCAGTTCCTGACGGCGCTGCTGGACCTGGAGGAGACCAGGGATGGTCAGGGAGGGACAGCAGCTGGCCCAGGGACTGTCCTCCACCCCCCTCAGCACCACCCCAAGCTGCTGAGCACCCCCGGGGCAGTCAGGGAGGGACAGCAGCTGGCCCAGGGACCACCCTCCACCCCCCTCAGCACCATCCCAAGCTGCTGAGCACCCCTCCGGGCACAGCACGGACCCCGGGGCGGTCAGGGAGGGACAGCAGCTGGCCCAGGGACTGCCCTCCACCCCCCTCAGCACCATCCAAAGCTGCTGAGCACCCCCGAGGCGGTCAGGGAGAGACAGCAGCTGGCCCAGGGACTGCCCTCCACCCCCCTCAGCACCATCGCAAGCTGCTGAGCACCCCCCCGGGCACAGCAGGGAGCCCACCTTGGCGAAGATGTGTCTGCCTACAGCCTCCTGGGCCCAGGGCTGGTGGTAGAACTCGGCTCGCCGCTCCTCCTCGGGGTTCCCGATCACATCCGTTATGATCTGAGCAGGAGACAAGGGCTGAGCACCGGGGCTGGACCTGCCCCCTCCTCCTAGCCCCTCCCCTCTGCCAAGGCCCTAAGGGTTTTACCTTCAGGTCCCTCCTCTGGGATTTGATCCATTCCTGGATGAAATCCTGGGGGTTGCTGCTGAAGCTCAGCATGAAATCACGTTGGGTCTTCAGCTGGTTGATGGATTCGATGGTCTCGTGGATCTAAGGAGGTGACAAAGGCTCAGAAGCAGCTGTGGCCTCCACCCCACCCCCTCCCAGAAGAGGACATGGCTGCCACCCAGCTGCCTCTCCCCCCAGCCCTGAAATGCCAACCCTGCTGCCCTCATAGCCAGGTCCTCACCTTGGCGTCCAGGGAAGCAATCTCTTGCTGGTTGGTGGTGGAAGCCAGGAAGTTGCTCATCTGAGCCTTCAGGGGATCATCCACCTCCACATCGATGTCATAGCAGGCTGTCTTCTTCTGGTCATTGGGGTCCACACTGGGAGGAAACAGGGCATTGGGAAAGGGGGAGAAACTCCTCAGCCTCCCCCCCTTGGCTGTAGGGGTGGACTGACTGCCCCCCAAAAAGCCCCCACCTTCCTTTGGCTGATTCTTCCTCTCCCCAGTGACTTGTGCTCACTGCTGCTTTGGGCTGGAGCCCTCCCAGCCCCTGAAGGTGCTGTTCTCCTGCCCCTCAGCATCCCCCCAGCACCCCCCTACCTGATGGTGTGGTTGATGATGATGGGATCCGGGTGCTGCAGGAGCCCTGCCAGCTTCATGGGGATCTCGGAGAAGCGCATGCGGATGCAGTTGAAGATCTGGAAGGAGAAAGCAGAGCCTCTGCTGGCCACAGGCAGCGGGAGCAAGGCCGGGGAGGCAAGGCAGAGCCTGGGGGAGGGCCCTGGGCAAGTGAGGCGTGGCTGGTGAAGAGGCTGTGCCCCCCGCAGAGGGCAGAGGAGGGGGTGTGGGTGGGCTCTGACCTGCCGAAAGTAGCGGTTGCAGTTGATGTACTCCTTCTCGTGACTGTCCTGCAGCTTGTTGTGCTTGATGTAGAGCCAGAGAGCCTGCATGATGCTGGCACGGGTCTGGGTGTGCACCCCCAGCAGGCGAGCCAGCCGAGGGTCCAGTTTGTACTGGGGTGGCTGTGGGGGACAATGGGGTGATGAGGAGGAGCTAGCTGGCTGGGACAGGGCCCCACAGAGCCCCGGGTGTCTCACCACAGGCTGCAAGGGGCCAAGCCTGCAGCTCTCTCTGCTCCTTTCTAGCCCTAGCCCAGGCCCCATGTGACCCCTCCTCCCTCCTTGGACTGCCCCCTACAATCAAAGCCGTGCTGGAGGAGGGGCAGCAGGGCAGAGCCAGCACCCACCTGGTGATCCAGCATGAGCAGCAGAGTGCATTTCACGTTGACATCCCCGGGACGCTTCACTTGGAAGCCATCGGTCTCCTGGGTTGTGGGCAGCCGGTGCCACTGCCAGACCGAGAGGAGGCTGGTCAATTCCAACAGCATCACCAGCCCCAGGCTGTGGGTTTGCAGCCAGGAGCAGAGGGAGCTGCTTGCTCAGGCTCTCTGCACAGAGGCAGCCAGCCTGGATCCCACTCCTGGAAGTCTGAGGCCAGTGGGATTCAGGTGAGCTATAGCTTGAGGTGCTCCAGGCCAGAGGCAGATGGGTGTAGGGATGGGCTGGGGGAGTTACAGCCCTGAGCACTCA
The DNA here is from genome assembly GCA_013399015.1 of Galbula dea. Classification (NCBI taxonomy): domain Eukaryota; kingdom Metazoa; phylum Chordata; class Aves; order Piciformes; family Galbulidae; genus Galbula; species Galbula dea. The sequence continues at coordinate 5,046 of VWZX01007830.1, forward strand.
GTGTCAAGGGCTCAAACAGCTCCTGCAGTCCATGCTGGATCCATCCTGCCTCAGCCACTGCAGGGGATGTGCATCAGAGCTGCTGACAACCACCCTATGTGGGAAGGGGATTCAACCCCCTCCACACACCCTAAAAATAAGCATTTCCCACGGGGAAAGCTGTGAGCTGGGTGCAGAGGAAGCCTCCTCCAGGCAGGAGCACTCCAAAAAGGTCTGATCCCACTCCCAGGCAGTGCTCAGTCTCCCTGAGGAGCTTCCAGCTAGGCAGGAGGCTGGGAGGCAGCAAGGCAAAGCCTTCTTCCCACTTGGTGCTGGGATGTGAGATGAACCTTTCTGTGGCACCAGCACCCATGCTGTGCCCTGCTTGGGCAAACCTGTGGGACCCAGGGCTACCCCAGCTGCCTCTCCAAGCCACGTCCTCACTGCAGCCCCACACCTCACAGCTCAAGCTGTGTTCTTGTGGCCATCAAGGGGTGAAGAGCCAAGCAGGCAGCAGCTGCTGCCAGGAGCCATCACATCAGCCAGTACCAGGGAAGAAAATGCAGCCACAACCTGAGCATGGAAAGCAGGGCAGCATGATTCCCCCCAAGGAGGCCCTGGGGGCAGCATGGTTCCCCCCCCAAGGAGACCCTGGGGGCAGCATGGTTCCCCCCACAAGGAGACCCTGGGGGCAGCATGGTTCCCCCCACAAGGAGACCCTGGGGGCAGCATGGTTCCCCCCACAAGGAGGCCCTGGGGCAGTCTCCCTCTTCCCACCCCAAGGAGGGCTTGGGCCCTCTCCCCATCACCCATAAGCACTTGCTGCACCCCCTCTCTCAGCAGGACAGGTGCTGGGCTGGGGTGCTGAGCACCCACAGAATCCCACAGCAAGGAGATAAGAGCTCTCCTCAGCCTGCCCAGGGTGCAGAGCCAGCCCCACAGCGTGGCAGGGAGCCTCCCATCTCACCTCCACTAGATGGTTGTCTGGCCCATACAGCTCTTTGTCCAGCTCGATGACAAGGCTCTTAAAAAAGGAGGAAAACTTCCTCTTCTGCTTGCTTGGCTGCAAAACAGGAGCGGGGAGAGGCTTGGCTTGATCCCAGCAGCCCTGGAGGACAGAGGGCTCTCTCCACCCACCCCACCCCACCCAAGCTCTCCAGCTCAGAGCACCAGTGCTCCTCCCACCACCAGCTCCTCCTTACATCCTCCAGCAGCTTGCCCTCCACCCGCAGCTCCCAGGAGGCCACACGTTCACCTCCCTCCCCTTCTTCCTTGGCCGGGGTGAAAGTGTTGGAGATGTAAATCCTCAGCTTCCGCTTTTGCTGGGGAGGAGGAGAAGAGAGAGGGAGGATGCTTGGAGCCAGAGGCTGACTGGGAAGCACCCCCAGCAGCCCTCACCTCCTAGCCCAGCCCATCCCAGCCAGCCAGGGCTGCCCCTCACCGTCAGGGGCTTCTTGATAGCCTCCTGGATCTCCATCCTCTTGCGGGCGATGGTCTGGTCCAGCTTGCGCTCGAAGGCCAGGAGATCCATGTAGGCCTGGGACTCTGGGACCAGCTCCCGGATCTGCCAGGCACAAACCAGCAGCTCCTTGTGTCCTAGGATGAGGCTGCAGCCCCTGCCTCACCCCCAGGGCCCTGCTTCACCCCCAGCCCTTATCTCAGCCTCAGCCCCCGGCCCCTGCCTCTGCCTCACCCTCAGCGCTTGCCCCAGCCTCACACCCCGGCCCCTGCCCCAGCCTAACAGCACTGATTGTTTGTGCTAAACTCAAACCACAGCTCTGCAAAGCTCTCCCCAAATCACCTCCTGAGTCTGCAGCCCATCACTGTCCCCACAGCCTCCCTGCTGTCACACATCACACAACCCTGCACTGTCAACAGGGCTCCCCAGGAGACACCAAGGCTCCTCCTGGTGTCTCCACCTTAAGCTACTCTTGCTTCTTGCTTGCCCAAAGTCCTGCTTGTCCAACTTGTGCACACCCCAAACCTCTCCTGCCAGCCCAGAGTATGAGACAGAGACCTTCCAGCTCTGTTTGGGACTGAGGAGTGACCAGCAGGCAGGATGTGGCCCAGTGGGAGCCTCCTTCTTGGGAGGGACCTGGGCACACAGCTACCCTGGGCAGGCAGTGTGGATACAGCACCTCCCTCCAGCAGCTCAGCTCCCTCCTCACACACTGAGGTGGCAACTCACCCTCTGGGGCAGGACCTTGTCAGCCATCTTCCTCCTCTTCACCCTGCAGAAAGCACAGACAGGCAAAGGAAAAAATCAGCACAGAACCCTAGAATGAAAGGTTCCTTCCCACCCAAACCAAGGTCACCCAGGCCAACCCTCTGCAGGCAGCAGGGACATCTCCAACCAGAGCAGGTTGCTCACAGCCCCAGACAACCTGACCTGCAATGGTTCCAGGGATGGGACATCTCCCACCTCTCTGGGCAACCTGGCACAGNTATGCCACAGTTCTTGTGGGACATCTTGCTGCCTGCCTGGTGGCAGTTACTGCATGTCCCATGCTTGAGCAGCAGCAGCAGCAGCAGCAAGGTCTCAGAGGACAACACCAAGCTCTGCTCACACACCAGGAGCCCAGTGGCTCTTCTGTCCCTAGCTGGGCCACAGCTGGGGTGAGGCTCCAGGGATGGCTCAGCCTGAGGCAGGGATCCAGGCTCCTGCTGCAAGGAACAGGCCTGGGGGGGAGGGAGCAGGTCCCCTTTTGGGGCTGCTCTGTGTGACAGAGACTTCAGCCCTGCAGGAGGGGAAGAAAGGCTGTAAGAGCACCCAGAGCACAAGGCTTTGGGTCAGTGCTGGAAGGCAAAGCAGTCAGGGAACATCTCCCTCTGGGCAAGCCATGATGACTCCAGGGGGAAGATGCTGGAGCCTGTCAACAGAAAATCCACTCCCTGGGTTCAGTTTGCTTCACTCCTGACTCTTGCTGAGGTTGCTGCAGGGCAGGAGCCAGGAGCTGGGGCTACAAGGCCAAGCTGCACCTGCAGGCATGCTCCCATCTGCCTGAGAGCATTGCTGAGTCTTCTCTCTGGGAGCAGCCACCTCATGCTCCCAAGCCCAGCTCCAGGATAAAACACCTTCTGCCAAAGCAGCCTTGCCCCAGCAGGGCTGAAATCGTGGTGGGCAGAGAAAGCAGAGTGGCTTTTAGAGCCACAGCATGACTGCAGCCTTCCTCAGAGCCATTTCAGCTCTCTCCAAGCCTGTGGGACCTCAACACAGCACAGGGCCCTGGGCTCTCCTCCTCTCCCACATGCTGCAGGCTCTTGGCCTCCCAGCACACAGCCTGATGCTGTTAAATTCAGACTCCATGCCTGGATACAGAGGGAAACACCTTCTGTCACACACAGAGGAGATGGGGCAGAGGCCAGCAGGCCCAAGGGAGTCTCTGTCCCTGTCCCTGGGCAGCACATGGAGCAGCAGGACAGCAAATGTGGGCATCCATGCTGCTGCAAGCTCCAAGCTGCTGCCCCAGGCTCCAAGCAGCTGCCCCAGGGCTGCTCCAGCAGGAGGACACAGCAGCCCTACCTCAGAGGGGGGACAGAGCATTTCTAGGAGCTCCTCTTGCCACATGAGATGCTGCCTGCTCTGCAGGGTTTCCCTCCCCCAGCCCAGTGGCAGCTGGCAGCTCCTGATCCCTGGATCCACAGAGCATGGCTGATCCCAGGCAACAACCCCTGGGGACAGAGCTGCAGCCTGAGCTGCCTGCTGACGTCCCTGCTGGGTGCTGAGCTGCCCCTTGGCCTTAATCCCCAGCCTGCCCTGGAGCACCTGCAGCTTCTGCTCAGCATTGAGCAGCTCCCCTCTGGGGCTGCTCTTCTCCAGGCTCAGCAGCCCCAGGGCTCTCAGCCTTTCCTCCTGCCAGAGCTGCTCCAGGTCCCTCAGCATCTTGGGAGCCTCTACTGGACTCTCTCCAGCAGTTCCTTGTCTCTCTGCAACTGGGGAGCCCAGAACTGGCCCCAGGGCTCCAGATGCCATGCAGAGGCTGTGATGCCCTCTGGGGTGATCACAGAGCTAACTGAGCCATAAGCCCTGACACACAGCCAGGGCAGGGAATGGGACCTCAGTATCTGCTAGCACCAAGGGACCCTGCCCTGAGAAACAGCCTCCAGTCAGCAAGAAGCTGTCACAAAAAAACAAAGCCTAGCAGAAGCAGCACAAACCCCCTGAGAAGAGGAGACACCTGGAGATATCCTGGGGTGCATTAAGAGAAGTGTGAGCAGCAGGGCAAGGTTGGTTCTCCTCCCTCTCTACTCTGCCCTATTGAGTAGGTAAGGTCCAGCTCTGGGCTCCCCAGTTCCAGAGGGACAAGGAACTGCTGGAGAGAGTCCAGCAGAGGCTCCCAAGATGCTGAGGGACCTGGAGCAGCTCTGGCAGGAGGAAAGGCTGAGAGCCCTGGGGCTGCTGAGCCTGGAGAAGAGCAGCCCCACAGGGGAGCTGCTCAATGCTGAGCAAGAGCTGAAGGCTGGGGGCTAGAGACTGGGGCCAGACTCTGCTCAGTGGTGCCTAGGGACAGCCCAAGGGGCACTGGGCACAAACTGGAAGCCAGGAGGTTCCAGCTGAGCAGGAGGAGAAGCTTTTTTGGTGTGAGGGTGTTGGAGCCCTGGCCCAGGCTTTGCAGAGAGGCTGTGGAGTCTCCTTGAGTGGAGAGATTGCCAAGGCAGCTGGAGGTGATCCTGGGCAAGCTGCTGTGTGTGACCCTGCTGGAGCAGGGGTTGGCCTGGGTGACCCCCAGAGGTCTCTTCCAACCCCCACCATGCTGGGATTCTGTAAGGAGCTGGTGCTGGGGCCTCTGGCAAGCACAAACACATGCAGCCAGGCTTTTGGGTTCCTGGCATGGAGATCTCAGTGCCCTCTGCCCAATCCCATCATCACCAACCACCCCAGCCCTGAGCCCTGGCAGCTCTCCCACTGCCAGCAGTGGCAGTTTGCAGGCAGCTCAGCTCAGCAGCAGGGCAGGGAGCTGTGTTTCCCAGTGGCTCCACCCTCCCATGGGTGCCCACCCAGCCCAGAGCAGGAGGACACTGCTCCCTTACCCTCTCCTCTGGGCAGCCATGGGTGGCTGTGCCTGGGGAGTCAGCAGACGTTTCCTGAAGGGATCCATCATGGCCTGGGGCATCCCAGGCCTCAGTGGGGAGGCTGCTCCATAGGGGGGAGCTCCTGGTGGTCCTACCTGCAGCCCAGCCATGGGCATCCGGCCCCCAGGGGGCATCCCAGGGCGCTGGTAGGGAAGAGAAGAGGAGTTTGAGTTAAACCAGTGTCCTGCAAGGGAGCCTGATCTTCCTGGGGACCAGCAGCCTCCCAGTACCTGAGAGGGAACACAGGGTAGAGGGGAGAGACCTCTCAGCTGCTCAGACTGCAACAGGACAAGGGGGAATGGAGAGAAGCTGAAGGAGGGGAGATTTAGACTGGAAATTAGGAGGTTCTTTCCCCAGAGGGTGCTGAGACACTGGCACAGGTTGCCCAGAGAGGCTGTGGCTGCCCCATCCCTGGCAGGGTTCAAGGCCAGGCTGGATGTGGCCCTGGGCAACCTGCTCTAGTGGGTGGCATCCTGTCCATGGCAGGGGGGTTGGAGCTGGGTGATCTTTCAGGTCCCTTCCAACCCAAACCATTCTCTGACTGACCAGACTTCTGCCCTCTTGCTTCCTTCCATGGGGAGGTTTCCCAGGTTGTAACCTGCTCTGAGGTGCAGGCAAGGGAGAAGGGAAGGACACCAGGAGCTGTAGCCTCCCTGGCTGCAGGAGAAGTGACAGGGAAGCAGAAGCAGGAGGAGCAGAAGCTACTGACTGCAGTGGGAGCCCAGCTTGCCAGGGGGCATGGGGCCAAAGCCATCTGTGGCCTTGAGCCACCAGCATGCAGCAGAAGACATGGGACCTGGGGCATCACAAGGCCCCAGCAGGAGGGCTACTGCCTGAGGGAGATGAGGAGCTGTGGTGTGGGCTGTGCCATGGGCTCCTCTCTGGAAAGGAGAAGTGCTGGCAGACACAGCTGCCAGGAGGGGAGAGAGGCAGTCCCACTTCCTAATGGCCCTGACCAGGAGGCAGGAAGGAAGCTGAGCTCCTGGGTGCAGGGGCTGGAGGCAGCAACTCACCCCCTGCCAGCAGGGCAGCTCCCACCCTTCCCCCTCCACCGACCCAGCCAAGGACATTTCCAAAGCACAACACAACACCCAGCCACTCCAGCAAAGGGTTCTGACCCAGGCAACCCCCCCAGGCCCTCTGCAGCCCTTAGGGCAGAGCCTTTGGCAAGCCAGCACCCACGCTGCTACCTCACAGGGGACCTCTATATACCCCACCCATCCCCCTGCAGGGCCCTCACTGCTCCACAGCACCCCAGGACCTGCTGGCTCCAGCCTCCTCCAGTGCTGGCCTAAGCCAACAGCCTCCTGGGATCCTTTCATCCTCAAGCTCCTGGCTGCCAAGAGAGGAGGCAGGGAGAGCCACCGAGCCAGCAGAGCAACATTTCTCCTCTGCCTCAGGCTCTTCAACGTGCCAGGACATCCCCACTGCCTCCCTAGCTGGGGCACAGGGCTGTGCTGCAAGAGAGAGCTAAAAAAGCCACCTCCTGACCTCAAAGGAGCCCAGCAAGCAGCTGAGGAGCTTACCTGCAGGGAGGCATTCACTGCAGCACAAGCCCAGGGCTGCAGGAGGGCTGGGAGCCCGAGCCCAGGGCTGCAGGAGGTTGGTGTGATGGCAGCTGGAGCCAAAACAGACTCAGCTCCTCCCTGAAAAGCTGGTAAACACAAAGCCAAGGGCTTCATTTGCTGCCACTCCAGAGTCCAAGGCCATGGGTGGGTGTCTCTCCCAGTGGGAGATCCCCAAAACACACCAAGGGCTGCTCTGGGAGCCAAAGCAGCAGCCCCAAGGCTGGGGCAGGATTAGAGCCACCCAGGCAGATGGAGCCCAGGCTGAGTCCCTGACCCAAGCCAACACCTCCCCTGCTGCTCAGCCTTCCTCTGAGGAAGCAGCAGAGCCTGGGCTCTCTACCCTGCCCTGCCTGGGAGGCAGGAGCCTGCCTCTTCCTCCTAGGAGCCCCCAGCTGTTCCCCTCCCTGCAGCTCCTCCTGAGGAGCAGGACTGCAGCAGCATTGCCAAGGGCCCACTGCAGCCAGCAGCAGCACCTCTGCTGCTGCCAAAAACCACAAGGCAAGGACCCAGCCTCTCCACTTGGATCAAGAAATCCTCTGTGGCAGGGCTGGGAGCAGAGGCAGCAGCAAGATCCACACCCTCTGCAGGATTCCAAAGGCCAGGTAGTGCTGCTTCACCTGCTGGGGCTCCTGGAGAGCACAGAAGCCATGGGAAGCTGCTCTGAAACCTTCAGGCAGAAACTCAGCAGCCTCAAGAAAAGCTGCCTAGTGCCAAGGCTTCAAGCAGTCACCTGCAGCTCCCCAAAGCAGGAAAGGCAGCAGGAGCAGAGAGAGGACAAATGGCTTTGCAGCAATACCTTCACCCTGGGTGTTTCTGAAAGCCACCCAGGAGACAGTGCCCAGGGCCCCAGGGTGGGGGAGGTTCTCTCCATGGCACTGGGTGACAACACAACCCCCTCCCTGCAGCTGCAGAGAGATCATGCTGTCAGCAGCTCTTACCACCACCACCACCATGCCCTCAAACCTCTCCTACCTCCCTCTGCCCTTCCACAGGTCCCATTTCTGCTCCTGCCCTGAAAGGGGAGATCTGGAGGTTGGCTGAGAGCCTCTGATAGCTCCACAGCAGCAGCAGCACCTGATACAAGGCCTCCCCCACGTGTCCAGCTGCTTGGCAGAGGACAGAGACTGCTGGGCTGCAAGAGGAGGAAACAGTTCTGCTGGTAGGGGAAGGTTCAGCACAAGGATGAAGACAACTGTCACCTCACAAAACATCTTGGAGCCAGCAGCTGCAGCTAAGCTGCTGGGGGAGGAAGTTGCTGCCCATCAGGGACCCAGTTTGGACTGCTTGGACAAGCACAAAAAGGGAAGGCAGAACTTTCCACGTGGATTTACCCCACTCCCCCCTCCAGTTTACCCTCAAGAGCTGCAAACTGCTCCTGGGAAGCCTCTGAGCAGAGCAGGGCCAGCCTCTGCTCCCTGCAGCCCTGTCTGGGGGAGCCTCAGCTCCCTGCAGGCTCCTGAGACCCAGCTAAGTGTAACACAGCCTTAAATCCCCACCTGAGCCATGCAGCAGCACCAGAGCAGTGGGAAAACCAGGCTGCAGCCCCTTTGGGAGCCCTGGAAATCAGCAGGGTGGTGCAAGGGGGTTTAAATGCAGATGTTTGTTAGGCCAGCTCAAACCAGAGCCCTTCCTGACCTCATTCCTCTCTCACAGAATCCCAGGGTGTTAGGGGTCAGAAGGAAGCTCTGGAGATCACCCAGTCCAACCCCCTGGCAGAACAGGGTCACCCACAACAGCTTGCCCAGGATGGCAGAGTCTCCAGAGATGGAGACTCCAGCACCTCCCTGGGCAGCCTGGGCCTTGGGCTCCACCACTCTCAAGCTACAGCTCAACCCCTGTCCCTCTGCCCACCCCTTTTCACCCAGAGCACTGTTCCTGCCCCACCACGGGGTGACCAAAGGGCAAAGCTCAGCAGCTCAGCTCTGAGGAACAAACTGGAGCTCATCCAGCCTTCCCCCTGTGGAGAGGGAGCAGAGCCCTTTGCAGAAGGGAGAGCAAACAGCTTGTTTGTGTTCCCTGCCAAAGGAGAGCTAGCTGGGCTGGGGTGGTTCAGCCCAGGGCAGCACCCAGGTCACTCTCCTTTGGGGAGCTCTGCTGAGAGTCAGCTTCAACTGAGGCCAGCAGCAGGCTGGAAGGTTTGTTCCCTGGCAGGATAGGAACCCCCCTGCCTGCCAAAGCCCCCCCCACCCCTTCTTGAGGGAGGGCAGGTCAGAAATCAGAGGCTGGTAGCAAAGAGGAGAAAGAAAGGGGAATAGAAATGGCAGGAGGGAGCTGCAGGGTGGAAAGCAAGCCTGAAGAAAAACAGCATTTGGGAAGTGGTTCAAGAGACTCTTGCCATCTCCCTTTCAAGGCCACAGCTCCTCCCTGCATCTCCCCAGGGAGGAGGAGCAGCTCTTCCTGACACAGGTCCTGTTTTTGGTCCACAAAGGTGTGATCCAGCTTTGTGCACACTAACAGCCAGGGAGCAAGTGCTCACAGACAGCCCTGGGAGGCTCTGGGAGCAGAGGCCAGGCAGGGACAGCTTTTCCCTGCATGTCCCTCCCCACATGGCCAGGCAGCAGGGCTTCCCTTTAGGACAATGATCTGAAAAGTCTTTTTCCAACCTAAACAACTCCATGGGTGCAGAAACAAACCCTGGCCAAATGGGATGTGAGCTCCATGGCAGGCTGGGCCCAAGGAGAGCTTGGCTGCCTAAAGCCACTGCTCAACAGGGACCAGGAGCAACTGCAAGCCACCCAGCACACCCCAAAAAGGTCCTTTTCCCCCCCTTCTGTGAGAAAATCCCTCTTGGGAAGGTGCTGGGAAGAGCCTGGGCTCCTGCTGGTGGAGATCACCTGGGAGGTGCTGCTCTCAAGATGCTGCTGCATGCTGTGAGCCCTCACACTGCAACCTTGCTCCCACTGAGCCCCAAACTGTCCCCAGGCAGCTCATGGTGCTGGGAAGACCCTGCTAGGTTTGGATCCAGGAGGCAGAGCTCTTCTCAGGGGAGGACTGGGATGAAGAAGTGGTGAATCAAAGGCAGAAGGACACAAAAGCCACAGGTGAAGGCACAGAGGCAAAGAGAGCAGATTTAGGGCATGTGCTGGCAACATCTCATGCCTCAGTGGAGATGCCTGGACCCAGACAAACCTACCCCATCCTCAGCCTCCCAACTGAAGCCTGCAGATCAGCCAGGTGCCAGGGACTCAAGCTCTAACCCAGGCATTAATGCAAGCAGGAACAAGGAACAAAGGTGTTGGGTTCCTGCCTGAAAGAGAAAGCCCAGCAGTTGCTAACACAGCCTGGGGGCACGCTGGGGAGAGCTGAGATAGGTGCCTGGCATAGAGCACTGCCTTTGGTGCTGCTGCAGTGCTGAACTGCCCAGGGAACAGCACTGAGAAGGTCTTGTGGAGGAAGATGGCTTAAGGGCCTCCCCCAGCAAGCTCTGAAGATGTTGTCCACCTAGAACTTCACTGTCACACTGCCCCAGAAGAAACAAAGGCTGCCAGAGTCTCTGCTGTTGCTTTCCTGCCTCTTGCTCCATCTGCTTTCTATCATCACTGAAATGAACTCGAAGCTCAGGCTGTGATGAAACCTGCCTTGGAAAGCAGCTCCCCGGGGAAGGGTGGGGTCCCCCAACCCCAACAGCATCCCAGCCTTCCCTGCAGCTTTCTGCTCCAGCTCCAGCCCTGCCTGCTGGCCCCAGGCCCCTTCAGGCCAGCCTCAAGGAGCTCCCAAGCAGACTGTGTGGCTCGATCCTGTGCTGCACTACACCCTCTGCAACATGCCCAGGTCACCCCTTCTTTCCCCTGGCCCCACCCCAGCAACCCCCACTTCTCCTCCCTCCCTCCTGGGCTTCTCCATGAAGCACAACTCCCTTTCCCTTCACACTGCCACCTGCCCAGGGTGCTCTCAGGGGCAGGACACCCTCCTGCCCCCCCCAAAATCAGGCTCTTTCTCACCAGCAAGTGCCAGTGAAACCCTTCTGATGGGGGGCACCTAACCAGGGCTGATTTCTGCCACCCCTGTCCACCAGCAAAGCATCAGCACAGGGTAACTCTGAGGCTGGAGCACTGCCCTGCACAGGCTCATCTCCACCAGACTCCCTGCCACAGCAGCCATCTGGTAACTCAGGGAAGAACAAACCAACTCTCCACAGTCCAAAACTGGCACCTGGATAAACAGAGGAAAGGATCCTTCCCTAATTTACACTGGAAGCTAGGACTCAGTGCTTCCACTGGCAACCTAGCTGCTCTGCAAAACATCCAGGAACTCCCCCAAAGGAGCCATCCTCTTGAATTCCCTGCTGGAGCCACCAGTAAACAAGCAGCAGGCATGCCAGGATGTCCAAAGGACGAGCATATGTCTAATAATCCAGTGATTAAAGAGCCCCTAAGCACCCTCTGGCGTGGATGAGCTCTGCTGTGTCTCCTAGGGCCAGATGAACAAAGTTCTCCATTAAGCCAGGGCACAAGGGAGCAGAGAAACCCTCCCTCCCCCCTGGGTACAGCCAGGAGGGCCAGTGGGAGGGGAGGGGCTGCTCTCCCCAGCCTGGGAATTGCAAAACAAAGGGCAGACCCTCCGGACCAGACCCGCTCTCAGCTCTCCCCTCCCACACGCAGGCAGCAGATGCCAGCCAGATGCAGCTCAGGGCTAGCCGTGGGGCCCCGGGAGGGCTCAGCTGGCCCCCCACCGACCCAGCCGGCTCCTGCTCCAGCTCCCCAGAGCCAGCCAGCCCAGTCACCTAGTGTGCATCACCCTACCCAACACCTGCCACCCTCCCAGCCAGCAACAGAGGGGAAAATCCAGCCTAGGTCAGCCTGTTTACCCCCAGCTGCTCCCATCAGGCTCTGGCTTCCCAGCTGCATTTTGCAACCTGCAAGGTCAGGGCAAAGGATCCAGAGTCCCTTCGGTCCCAAAGGGCTCTGAGTCGAGTTACCATCGATCCACCCTCAGACTGCCCTTGCTGAGCCATCTCAGCTTTCAGAGGCAGGCTCTCAGGTGGTAAGGCTCCGAGGGGGAAGTTGTTTCCTTCCCTGGTACTCATGGAGCTGGAAATTCCCTCAGCTGGATTTACTCCTCAAGTTTGAATTGATGCAAACAAGGCAGCAGCTCTGGAGGAGACGATCAGCGGCGGCTGAGGACGTGTTGCACAACCAGGCTCCTCCATTTCAAGCCTCTGCTCTACTCCAGAGCCCCAACCACCAAACTCACCGCCCTGAGCCCCAGGGCTAACGACAAGCTGGGGGTGTGCAAGGTGGAGGCTGAAACCTGGCTGTATGGCAGGATATACTTCTTACAGGGGGTTGTTGAGGGAGGAAAGCGAGTGATTTCTCTTGCTGTTTGAGAGTAGAGCTACTTCACTCTCAACAACATTACCAAGCGTCTGCTCTCCTCACTCACCCCCCACCCATCTCAGCTCCTTCCTGCAGGCACGAACCCACCACCCCAACCGGTCACCTCCCCCTCGGCTAAAGCTGTAGAGAAACGGGGTTTGAGGTAGTTTCCTGCTACGGGGAACGGCTAAAGAGCTGCGACGAGCCTCTGCTGGCAGCGACTGACGCTGCCTCCGCTTCGGTCCCCGGTGGCTCGGAGGGGAACTGGGGACACCGCCGGGATGCGCTCGGTGATGCTGCTCTAACTCTTGCCGGGTGATTTCGGAGAGGGAGGGAAGCGAGAGCAAGGGAAGGCAGAGTGCAGGGAGGTATCCTCACGGAAACCGGCAGCATTTCAGCCGCGGGGCCCGGGGAACGCCGGACTCAGGCCCGGGGACACCCCGGGCTCGTTCCGCTAGGCCCAACGGCCATTGCCCCGGCCCTGAGGCCCCAACGGTCGGCCCAGGCCCCTCCACCACCCGGGTCAGGCCCTGGCTGGGCTTCACCGACAACCCCTCCAATATCCCGTGGCCTCCTCACCTGGTACTGCGCGGCGGCCGGGCCCATGGGGCGGTATCCCGGGGCGGCAGCGGCGGCCGGAGCCGGGCTGGGACCGCGCATGATAGCGGGGCCAGGTCCCGGGGCGGGCGGAGCGGTGGCGGGGGGCAGAGGGCTGAGCGGGAAGGCTCCGCGGCCGGCCATGTCGGTGGGGGGGNGCCGCGGGTACACGGAAGCAGCGGCGGCGCCGCCGCGCGGGGAAGAACTCAGCCCGCGGCGGCCGTTGGGCACGCCCCCGGGGCACGCCCCCGCGGGCACGCCCCCGCGGGCAGATCATCAAGTCCAAGCCTCCGCTCCGCCTCCCGGAGAGAAGGGGAAGGAAGTCTGTGGCTGCGTGTTTCTGTATGTCTGTATGTCTGTGTCTGTCCGTGTGTCTGTCTGGGTTTATCTGTCTACATCTGGGTGTCTATCTGTGTGTGGATCCATCTGTCTGTCCGTCCGTGTGTCTTGTCTGTATGTTTGCATCTGTCTTGGAGTCTGGGTGTATCTGTCCGTGTGTCTCGCTCTCTGTGTCCGGGTGTATCTGTCTGTCTGTCTGCCTGCACGTCTGTTTGTCTGTCTGTACCTGTGCCTGTATGCGCACTCCTCGCCTGACCGGTGGAAGCTAGGACCCGGGGGATCCCCGGGAAGGGGCAGCGCCTGTTCCGTTGCGAGGCCGCTAGGGGGCGCCGCAACGCTGGGCCTGGGCCCGGGCTCCTGGCTACGCGCGGCCGTGGCTGTGGCTGTTGGCGGGAGGCAGGGGGAGGCCCGGGGAGCCCTTACCGGCTCCGGAAGGCCCAGCCCGGCCTCGGGGCCAGGCCAAGGGCCAGGCCTGCCCCCGCTGGGAGTGAGGAGAGAGCTGGGCTCTCACTGCTTCCTCCCAGCGAGCTCCTTGCAGAAAATACAGGGTCCTGTGGGGTGCTGCCGGTTGTCCCCAGTGTGGGATGGCTCCGGGGCTGCAGTCAGCCAAGGCCACAGGCTGTGGGGGAATGCTGCTTCATGGCAAAGGGGGGGGCCCCCCCTCTGCCTTTTGGCCATCCATCACCCTGCTGCTTGCAGGGCAGCTGCAGCCTCAGCCCACATGTCCATGGAGAGCCCTGGATTCCCCTTGTTAGCATTGCTAGGGACAATTTCCCCTCCTAGCTGCAGGCCCCCTGGCTCCACAGCTTGAGCTGATTGCTAGTGGAGGTCTCCCAGTGGTGTGGATGCTGGTCCTGGGGTGAGCAGATGCCAAGTTCAGAGGACATCACGCCCTTCACCTGAGAAACACAGATGTGCTGCTCAGTTTGGAAGGAAATAATCTGCTTTTCATGTCCTCAGGCTGCCTGCTGCAAAATCTTCATCCAGCCACGAGTTTTTGCAAGCTCACCCCTACCTGAGTCTATCCAACCTCCATCTGGCTCCAACCTGTGACACACAGCTCTGCCTGACACCTCACATAAGGCACACAATTAAGCTTTGAGTTAGCAGCCAGAAAACTCAGGTTTTAAATGATTTACCTGTGCAGGGATGGTTTCCCTGTCAGGAGGAGTTAAAGCCATGCTGAGAGGATGGCTCCTGCTCAGCTTTCTCTGAGCTGGAATGAGATTGAGGTTGTCATCTCACCACATCATTGTGGTTTGGTGGCTGTAAGCTTTCAGGCTGACTCTGTAGCCTGTCAAACTCCATCCACCACTGACAGCTTGGCTGATGGGCTCAGGGTGGGTTGTGTTACCTGTGAGCCTCTCTCAGTTCTCTCTAACCCCATGGGTCAGGTGGCAAAGGCTGGGCTTGGAGGGCAAATAACTCGAGCTGGGGCAAATCCCATGTTTTCCAGCTAAGCCAAGATGCTTTGAGGGGAAAGGAGCAGTGGATGAATCAGCTGAGGACAGCCTGTAAAGGTTGGAAATCCTGGATATACTGTACTGGGAAGCTGCCCACGAGCTAGCAGATGAGCTAGGTCTCCTGGCAGATCTTCAGCATCATTTGCAGCCCTATCACTTCCTCCCACACCTCTCCAGCAGCAATGGGCTGCCCTCCAGTCCCCCCTTCACAGGGAGTCACCCCAAGTCCCCTCTGCCTTCCCAGCTCTCGGTGCCCTCCCCTGCACCCCAGGACACCTGGTATCTAAAGGCATTAAAGCTAATCTTTAGGTGCACTTTTATTCCTTCCTGGGTTTCAGGGCTTAGGTCAGGATCACGGGGAGGGTGTTGGTCTCGGTGGAAAATCTCCTCTCGTCCCAAAACCACCGAGGAGACATCAGCACCTCCCTGGGCTCAGCCCCTCCACAAACCCTCTGTGCTTGGGCACAAGAGGGCACTGAAACACCACTCTGCTGGGGCCATTGGGAGGTGCAAACAGAGCTGCTGGAGCCTTGAAGTCCTTTCAGGAACTTCCTCCTGGCTTGGCAGGGTCACTGTGCATGGAGGGAAGAGCAGACACACCCAGAGGATGCTCCTGCCCCACACCGTGGGGAACATGTCCTTGCTGTGCCCTTCTACTTATGTGACACTGCCTTCAATGAATCAGAGAATCACAGAATGGTTTGGGTGGGAAGGGACCTTTCAAGGTCACCTAGTCCAACCCCCCTGCAGTCAGCAGGGACATCTCCAACCAGAGCAGGTTGCTCACAGCCCCAGACAACCTGACCTGCAATGGTTCCATGAGTGGGACATCTCCCACCTCTGTGGGCAACCCGGGCCAGGCTCTCACCATCCTGAATGGAAACAATTCTATCTGTTCTAAATCTCCCTCTTTCAATTTAAAACCATCAGTTCTTGTCCTGTTGCTACCTCTGTAGCTGGGTGGCAAGACTCTCCCCAGGAACTGGCAGAGACCTGGGGTCTCTCCAGAGCTGTGTCTGCTCTTGCTCAGAACCTCATCCAGATCCCAGGTCTGTAGTGAATCACACAGGGACACAGAGCTCCCACCAGCCTCTGGCTCTCAACACTTGCTGTTTCCAGCTGTGGGGGTCCCAGGGACCTCTGCTCCCTTCTGCCACTGCTGGCAGCCAGGCATCTGGACCCCCCCACCATGCAAGCCCTGGCCTTGTGCAAGGAGACTGAACTGGCCTGA
>VWZX01007832.1:3543-36385 GCA_013399015.1 Galbula dea
CCACCCCCCAGTCTCCTCTTCTCCAGGCTAAAAAGACTCAGCTCTCTCAACCTGTCCTCATAGGGTAGGTGCTCCACTCCCTTGATCATCTTGGTGGCCCTGCGCTGGACTCTCTCCAGTAGCTCCCTGTCCTTCTTGAACTGGGGAGCCCAGAACTGGACACAGTACTCCAGGTGGGGCCTCACCAGCACAGAGTAGAGGGGGAGGATAACCTCCCTCGACCTGCTGGCCACGCTCTTCTTAGTGCATCCCAGAATGCCATTGGCCTTCCCCACAAGGGCACACTGCTGGCTCACGGTCATCCTCCTGTCCAACAGAACCCCTATGTCTTTCTCCCCAGAGCTGCTCTCCAGTAGATCAGCCCCCAGCCTGTACTGATACATGGGGTTATTCTTCCTCAGATGCAGGACCCTACACTTGCCTGCCATGTTATCTCCCATCCCAGTTTTCAATTTCTACACTGCTCTTCTAAAAACTGTACAACTTCAAATGTTACCCCAGATATACTGACTGAAAACACTGCCATGCAAAACAGCAATCAGCAAAGCAACGGTGGCAGCTTATTTTTTCCACCGATCGATCCACACACTAGATTAAATGAATGGGCATGGCTGTAAAAATGCCTGCACCTCTTCATTTGAAAGCATTCAGGTCTTCTCACCTCAGCACAAAAAATATTCTAGATCACTGAAAGGGTTTAAAAGGAGGATAATGAAAGTAGCTTTATGATACAGACAATATTTATCAAGAAGAAAAATGCAACTCAGATCACAGCTAGTTTGTTCAGGTAAGCGAAAATGGCAAAGGCAAAAAGAACAGCACCAAAAAGATAGGTCAAATGTGATTTCCTTCTGTGATAAGAGATTGATGGCAGTGAATAGAAATACAGTTTAACACAAACAATAAGTAAAGTTATTGCAAAAAGCCATCACTGAATCTGACAGAGAATGATATCACTTAACTGACATCACTTAGTTGTCATTCACTTAACTGCATTAAGAAACTGAAGCATATACATTCTTGCTAGTAGGTATGCAAGTCAGACTGTACAGAGCTGTTGAGCACTTAATGAGATGGTTAAGCTACAAATTTTATCTCTAAGTATCCAAAGTATACTGAAAAGTCCAATTTTAACTTAGTTTGTTCCATGCAATAAAAATAAGTGTATTTCACAAAGTTAAGGGACAATACATGCAGACTGCAATTCATTTAGAATTAAACTTTCCCTCTTCAGGACAGCTGCCAAGGTACTGCTTTCCAAAGGACTGTATGTTGTGTAACCATGTACATACTGAAAATATTCCACCAATTGAATACAGCAGTGTGTATGTGTGTTCAGTACTTTGGTGGCTTCATTTTAAACAGTTTATGAGCTTTTGGTTCAGTTCCTTCTTACTGTTTGGGATGGGGTTTATGTTTTTGTTTGTTTGTTGTTGTTGGTGGTGTTTTTTTTAAGTACAGACCTTAACCACAAGAGGAGTCTGTAGCAAATCCAGCTCTGGTGCTCTTGAAGAATCCTTTTGTGAGCTGGAACCACACATACTGGATTTCAGCAGGCTGGATAGTATGAGTGTAGTAGAAGTTCTGCATGGTGACTGCCAGCTACCACTCTGTACAGCAGAAGCTGAAGGAACAGGACAAACCACCAAATCCAGCAATCTGTTAAGACAAACAGTTTAAAATGTGAACATAAATAAATAAATCGACAAAAAAATAACGCAGCTGCCCTGGGTTCAGCTAGGATAGAGTTAACTTTTGCACAAGAAGCTGAGAGGGGCAACACCCAGGACAGACAACCAAACCAACTAATGGCATTTTCAAAACCATACTGATGTCATGCCTGCTGTTTAAGTGTGTGTCGGGGGGAGGAGGCCTGGCACCAGTAGACCATGGGTTATTTATCAAGCAGCCGTGTTTTATCCTGCGTGTTAATATACTACTTTATTAGTCTTCTCGTTATTTCTTTGTTTCTCCATTCTCTGTGTACTGTTTTATTAAACTTCCCTTTTCTTAACCCACAGGGTTTGGCATTTTGTTCCCCGTTTTCCTTCCCATCCCACTGGAGGGAAGGGATGGAAGGGCAGTGTATGAGTGGCTGCATGTGGCTTGGCTGCCAGCTGGGCCTAAACCACAACAGCCCTTTTTTAAATGACCATGCTGTGAACAAATACCAGCCTAAACTCCTGGCCAGTGCTATAATTGTATCATAAGTCAGCAATATCCAACATAGCAATACAACAGACCTGATCCATTTCCCTGAGATGATAAACATCACCACAGGGAAGACAAAGTGCATGTAATTTTTATTTACATGACATGTCCATGAGAACAAATCAACACACACTGTGAACATGGACTATTTATCTACTGTAAAATGTGTGTGTAACAAAATACTACCATGCTTTGGTCAGTTTTTTGTTATCTTAACCCTTTATGCCCCTCTATGGGCACCAAAAAGGACTGCTGTGGGTTTAGACTCAGCTGGTGGCTGGAGTCCCACAAAAGCCACTGACACACTGCATCCCCACTCCTTCCTCCTGGTCGGATGGGAAGGAGAATCAGGAGCAAGATGCTAAACCTCGTGGGCTGAGATAAGGAAAGTTTAATAGAACAACAAAGAACAGAAAAATAACAGGAGTAAGAGGGAAAACTAATAAGTAATACATAAACAAGGGATACAAACCATGACTGCTCACCAATGCCACCATGGTGCTGAGAAAAGCTGCCATGGTGTGCCAGCCCTCCCCACTTACACAGCGGGCATGACACCAGTATTGTATCCCACACCCCAATGGTTGGTACTGGTGTCTGTCCTGGGCATGGCTCCTCCCAGCTTCTTCTGTGAAAGTTAACCCTAGTCTAGCCAAATCCAGGACAGCTGCCTTGAAGAAATCTGAGATGATTATTAACAAAAACATTAAATAGATGAGAAATACAGGTGAACCCTCACTGCTGGGTTGACACATCAGGCCAATGAACAAGTTACAGACATTTTCCCTTTTAGAATTATTTCTTCCTATTTCGTACGTAATTTCCTAAATCAGTGCCTCTGAGGCTAGAGTAATCCAGTTTTAAGTTGCACAAGTGATGTACTTCACCCATCAGAAGAAAATGAATCTATATTTCAGTGCTGGGACCACTTCAAGCTATCCGCTTAGTTGTGTCCCAAAGTTGACTCTTTTTTTTTTAACAGATATAAAACTAAATCCAAAGAGAACACTTTGCAAACACAGTGTATACACTCACACACACACACACACATTTATATATGAGAAGCAACACCTTTTTGAAATACTCATACCTGGAATGTTTTCGTGAAGATTTTGTAACTAGTGTCCCAACAAATGCATCGTGCAACTCTGGATCAGGGAGAGCAAATGGTAGGACTGGTTGTTCTGTAGCTTTAGGACTAGAATTAAAAGGAATACGTAATTGCCTTTCATTCTCCTGCAGTCCAAATATACCAGAATTCATGCTTATTTGACCTGTCTCACCTAAAATCATCTAACAAATACTAGACTCTTTTCAGCTCTTTATAATTCTGTCTATTTTTAAATAAAAAAAAGGCAGCAACAGAGTGGAAACTGGGCAGGAAGTGGTAAAAGACTACTATTTGATCACACAGTCAACTCTATCAAAATCCCTACACCAACAACTTGATGGCAATCACAGTTCTAATTTCAGCTACCTTAAATGCTATAAACACATTTACCATAATGTAAATTCATGTATTTGCATTAAAGATCACAGCGCGCTCTCCAAGTATTTCCTATCATTAATCGGTTCTTACATGTTCTATATTGTACATGTAAAAAAGCCAAACAAAGTTTTATTCAGGTGCACCTTCCCTCCAAAACACTAGCATCATTCAAATGAGAGTTCTCTCTTTCTCCCCCAACAGGTAGGTCAAGGCTAAACTTTGTAAAAAGGCTGCTTACCTATCATACTGTGTGAAACTGGTTTTCTGCTCATTTCCTATCCCTACTTCTCCAATTTTCGACAACACATTATTGATGAAAGTTGCTCTTGTATGCATATTTCCTGCATTAGCTCTTTTTGTTACTGTTGATAACGGCTTTGGTCTTGAGACTGCAAAGCAAGGGGGATAAAATATCAGCCTTGTGTAATCAAAGTGATGGTTAATTGTCTACTATATTTCCCCCCCTAAAAGTTACCTTCTCTGAAGACCGAAGAAGGCAAATGGTAAGGCTTCACTCTCTCTACAGCCAGCTTCCGCTGAATTCTAGGAAGGATCTTGCCACATTGATCTAATAGAGAATTTCTGTTAGCTGCTCTCTCTCTCAAGCGAGGATCACGAACATTCTGATGAATGAAAAGCATAAAGCAACAAGTTAACTAATTACAAGACATTCACCGCACAGAACTATCTGTGCTGGTTTAAATTAGGAATACATTTCCTCTACAGACAGAGTGAAAAACATCCACTGCACAGAATAGCAGCAAGTTCTACCCATCAGCACAGACTCATTTCACCAGCTAATTTTAGCAAAGTGGAAGGAAGACTAGAATTACAACAGAACCTACAACTTTTAAGTTAAAATAGTTTTGGCACTCTGCAGAACTTTACTGTGATACACTTGTTATCATCTGTAGTTTTCAAATGGCTCACAAAATACCAGGCTTCCTCTTGGGTTTCCTGAAACATTGATGCCCAAGATGACTGAATATACAGGGCAACTGCAAATTATGTTGACAAAATGATGTGACTATTAAAAGGAGTAAGAAAATCAACCTACACACAAACTTTCTGGCTGGATGAAAGTTTTCAAATGCAAGACCAAAAACTTCCAAGATCACTTTTTAAATTTGGTTCACTGGAAAAGTATGGTTCCAGAAAACAGCAAATAAATCACAGATTCTTAACAGAAGTTCACATAATGTAAAATTTAGTCCGGCTATTTTAAGAAACATAAGCTAGGTAAGAATTTCTGTCCTAAAAGTGGTAAAATTCAAGTTAAGAAATTGCAGAGCTCACACCCTAACCTCAAATAAAAAGAAACCACCATGCAAATATTGCCTGTGGATTGGCATCCAGACTGTTATCAGCTAGAAATAGAAAGTTGTGTGCAAGATACAGGAGATGATATATAACATACGCTTCATTCCATAGAAAGGAGTGACACTAAGAACTTTCAACAGTCTAAATTATACATAAAAAACATATCTGAATAAGAGAATATCAGCTCACAGAAAAGACACATATTTATTCCTCAGACAAAACAAACAATTTTAAGTGGAGTTAACAATGGTCTGTAACATCTAATTTACAAATTCACAGAGTAGCTGCTTTGGAGTAGTGAAATATTTTGTTAAACTTTTAGGTTCAGCTGTAACTTGAAGTGTAGGAACTTATTCCTAGTACTTCACAGGACAGTATAAAAAAAAAAGCAGCAAGATTTCTATTCAATACTATCAGAAAGCATTAGTAACACCTAACAGACACTTGTACACTTGACAGAACTTTTATGCTTACCATAAGATTAACATTCACTGACTGATTCAACTCTAGGGCTGGTATATAGTTGGCACGCTGCAGACGGTAGACTAGAAGAAACTCAGGATTCTGAACACCAGCACTGGTCTGTAAAAACTTCTCCAAACACTCCTAGGAGAAGTAACACATTTAAAAAAATCTATTATGATTCTGCCTCTTCTATTTTTAAACAGATGATTAAGCCTTTTTTTCTTGTCCACACTCACTTGTTCACTGGCTGTGAATGGTAACTTCAGTAAGTCTTCCATTAGTCCCATCTCCTGACAGATTTCATACATGTGTTTTAACAGCTCTTCTATGCCTAACTTAGTGGCATGTTGCTGTAACAAACCCCAAGCCTCCACCATGCACCTGTAATTAATTTTTTGAGATGTAAATGAGTATTAATAGTATAACCAAAAGATACACCCAAATTATTGTATTTGAAGTTTAAAGGAAATTTAAGGGATAGTGATTTGGGGGTTTTTGTTCTCCACCTTTGGCAATATTTGAATGCCAAAGGCATGAGATATATTTCTTTACCTATTGGACAATAACACAATGAGGATAAGCCGCACTTCGTTACTGCTCGATATGGATGGCCTCATCATCTGTATGTATCTGAGGGCGTGCCTATGCTCTCCTTGGCACATGAGGGACTGAATAATTCTCATATGTTGCCATGATGTAGTTTTGATTGTAGCTGGATGAACGAGCATGGCCAGTGAATTCTGTGGAAGTTAGAGATCCAAGTGTATTGCAATCCGTACATACACACACGTGACAAAAATATTCCAGAGTTTAAGTGTGAATGTGTATTAAAGAAACACAGATGACAAACTAATGACATATGTGATACAAGACATGCAAATAAAAGATCTTGTGTATCTGCAGGGAAAAAAAAATTAGTTAGCCATATAGATCAAAGTGAGTGTTTTATAAGTTTAAGTTCACACTTTTCTATGTCAATGAAATCCCTGTATGCAAACAGCATTTCTTTATACATCCTTTACTAAATAATAAGCTATTATTCCAGGCAAACAGAGTATATTAGCATTGTGATAGGCAAAGAACAAACTTAAGCATCATAAAGAACATAAATCAGGTTGAAAAGTCACTTTTGCAGTCCTGCGTCTCAAATCTTGCTTCTACGATCACAGCTTTAAAATTTAAAGTACCTAAAATACTGTTACAGCCAAAGTGCTCAACTGGTCTGCTGAACACAACTTAAAATGGATGACTTTGAAAATTCCAATATCAAGAATTATTAAAAGTTGATTTCTTCTTTGTTTTAATCAGTTTCCTGTCAAAGTCTTTCAAACAAAATTTCAAATTGTAATTTATTGCTGAAGATGATGTCATAGCAGTATTGCAAAAAAAGCTGCTAATGTGTTACCACCTGTTACCAGTCAAGTACCAACCTTTTAAAAACCATTTAATAGATTACAGCTTTGTACTGTGATGGAAGTCTGACTGAACTTACTTCATAATCATTGTGATCGAGAAGCCAAAAACCTTGAACAAGCTTAACAAGACCCCAAGGAATAGCAAAGGCAGTTGGGAAGGAGTCGATCGAGGTTTCTGTTTTATTTGGACAGGAATGAATGATGTCTAGCAGCAAGTAAATTGTCTGATATAGAGTGTCTAATTAAGGCTAATAATTTTCTAGGACTGAAAATTTATCACTTTACATTTAGAAAATCATGATGCAATAAGAACATAAAAGTGGTTGAGAAGCAGAAAACTAATGTATTAGTCTTGCCATTTTAAGCTATTATAACCTGAAGATAGTCAGGTCCTCATCACAAAAATCGCATTCTGAATAAATAGCCAGAAAGAAATACACTTTGTTTTCTGTAAGGCATTCAAAGAAGTTAAGTTTAGATATTTAAATACTTCAGTACCAAGTTCAGGTTCCCTCTTTAGACAGTGGAGCTACTAGCTGGACGTTCAAAACACTTGAATATCCAATGCTTAACTACTGAAGCAATCAAATTCTAGAATTGGGGTTTTTCCTTATTTCCAGAAAATATGAAACAATGTAAATTATGGTATATTTACAAAACAGCTTAGCTTTGAATGATTAAAACTGGATTTAAAACATCATGTGGATCACTGACTAGGAGTGTCATTTTCTCCTGACATCTGCTTTTAGGGACATATTCTACTAAGACAGCTCTGAGGTACATTGGTTTTTTAAACACCCTGCTGCCTAGGCTCTTCTCTCTCTTTAGGCAACAAACACCAGAAGCAACTCTGTAATTCTGGATATTTCAGCAGCTTAAAAATTATGTTTCTGCTCAATGACTTTTCTCTCTGTTTATTATTTTGTGTGCCTGAACTTTTAACAGAAGAAAAGCAAGCATTGTTAGCTGTGCTGGAAAATCAATGATCTCAGCAAAAATCAGGTACTGGTAAACCACTGTTAGGAGTCCTTTTGCTCTGAAGCAGTATATTTTAGTGCATCATTCTAGTAAGTAGCTATTTGCTACAGATACAGGTGATGTAAAATTAAAACTGTTTAAATTTTGAGAAAAACTAAGGAGTGTTACAGTATTTCTTAGTAAATCAGTTTTATCATATCAGAAAAGACTTTGCAACGAAACATTAAAAAACCCCAAAAACTCCATAGCACAAAGAAATAAACATCCTTCTGTCTACACCTTCATTCTCAACTGTTTTCACCTGCATTGTGTTTGAAGCATGTGTTAAAAGATGTTATTAAGCACACAAGTGACAAAACATGAAAGAAAATTTACATGCATACACTGGATGTAAGAAAAATAACTAGAAAGGATACAGTTGCGTGTTTGTAGCTTTCTTCTACGCTTTCCAGCAAATAGAGATCCAGCAGTGCCTGAAAAGAAAAATTAGTATTTTAAAAACCAACCTGTCTTTCAGACACCATTGACTTTTTGGGGGGGAAGGGGAGGTTTGTGGTTGTTGTTGTTTTCAGTGAACATAACACTCACATGTAAACTAGCAGGTGGGTATTTTCCAGTTCCTCCTTCATCTCTCTGCCACAAATTCTTCACTTGGTCTCCTAACTGGGAAACCATTCCATCAATCATCAGGCAGTCAGTATCCCATTTTCCTCTGGAACAAAAGGTAGTATGGATTTGGACAGAGTAAAACACTAATTCCAGCCTCTCAGTGGAATAACAGATTTCCTCCAGTCAAAACAAACAAAAAAGCTCCCATGAGTCGAAGAAAGTAACAAACAAAAGTATGATTGTGACTTGAAATGCACAGGGGAAGAAATTCCTGAGTCAGAGGAAAGATATTCATTACATCATAGTGAATTATCAGGTCATAGCAACTTCCATTAAGAGAGCTTTTAGATTTTCTAGATCTAAATCTAAATTTTCTTCTAAAAGCTCTCTTATTAATGGAAGTTGTTATGACCTTTTCAGATTTTCTTTTTTATATTTCTACTTGGACTACAGATGAAGTGTAAATCAAGATTTTTAGTTACCAAAATAACCACTCTCATACTGTCAAACAGAGGAAAGGTGACAGTATCAAAACACCAGGAGCATTCTTTATCAAAATCTAATGCCTCAAATTGCAATGTTCCAATACACAGCTGTTACATAACAATGGAAATTTCAGATTTTGTTCTCAGCATCTCACTTCTGTTACCAAAAAAAAGTTACCTTCAGAAAGCTGAGCATACAAGTAAAATCCTGGATGGCTGAACCTTCAAAAATTTCTTTCTTCAGAAGACCATCACAGCCTTCTGCTAACTGTGACATTACCCTTTAATTTCTCTTCTAAAGAGCACATGAGCCTGTACGTAAGGTACTTGAGAAGTAAGTTAAGTATGATGAACTTTAAGGTCAGTATCTAATACACTGCAGCTTCCACCTTAACTCATCTTGTAGCACCTTGTTCACAGTGCCATAGTCTAAGCCTCTTTGTCTTATTTAGTTTTCAGTACAAGTTCCAAAGAAAAACCTATTACCATCTAATCCAAGGCATATAACCGTGGGGTTTCTGGAGGAAAATGGACATATAGTGGACATACTGTGAGCAATCCTGGACATTGTCTAACAGGATTCTGTTTCCCATGTGAAAGCATGCTGTTTGGGACACCGTTGTTATGAGAAAGCATACAACCTTGGACTCTTTACTGTGTGAAAGTATGCTGGGAGAGCATACTCAAGCACAGCGTGTTTATGCAGTAGCAAAACAAGGAGATCAACGGCCTTGCCACCTGCAACAACAAGAACCTGACAGGAGGAGTCAGAGGTGGAGATTGATGCCTTGTGGACAGTAGGTCTTAGCAAATCAGATGTAATGTTTAGGCACGTAGACAATGCATGTAAGCAATTGTAGTTTGAGCTATCACGTGGCACGTTTGTAGAAAATGTATTTAAGTAGAGTGTGTTATTAATAAAATGGACTTCTTGCCGTATTCATATTGAATCGAGAGCGAAGTGCGGGACTTCCGCGTCCGACATATAACCTACATAGTAGCAAGCTAGTCCAGGAGAGAGAGTTTACATTAGGAAGCGACTTCTATCCTACAGCATGGAGAGCGCTAGGTGTGCCAACTCCATGTAACTCAAACTACCCTATTAAGTTACACAAATGTACTTGTGAGAAGGAGCTTTAGGCTAATACAATTATTACTATTCATTACTAGACAATAAAAGGGATGATTTTTATTTTTAAAACATGCTTTCTTCTGAGTCCAAAACAATTGTTCTGTGAAACACCGTGCTTTCCTGAACTGGATCCTACCCTATCTTTTTTTTACCCTATCTTTCTCAGTTGTAACAAATTATACAGGTGAATGATTAATGAATTAAACCAATGAATTAAGTACACTACAAAAAATGATGCCAAACACTACTAGGCCAAGGTATATTTAAACATCGCAACACAGAAAAGTAACCTCCGTGTTCAACAGAATACATGCATCACTATACTTGAGTACTGCTGGCAAATGCTGCATAAAGCATAGCTTAAATAAAACTGCTGATAGAAACACCATTCACTTCCACTTCTGAATTTGCAGTGGAAGTGTTCCAAAGTTTTTGTGTAAGGCTTACCTTGATAAACGCTCAAATTTCTGTCGGTGACCAGCATAGTAGCTCTGAATCAGACGGTAATTGTAGAAAGGTCTAGACAAATGCATATGGTCATCTGCAGGGAATAAAAATCAAAGCAAGTTAAGGAAGTAATATCACATTTTTAAACTCGAATTTTTGATTAAGAAGATGGAGGATTATGCAAGCTAAGCATCAAGAAGCCTCTAACTAAAAGAGCCAAATTCCGTTTCTGCCTTTACTAAAATCGATGGAAGACATAAGACTCGATTCCTTCTTGCCTCAATGCCATTTCAAGTTTACAGCTGATGTACCATTCAGAACATGTACTGTAAGTTGAAGTCCACTGTAAAAAAACCCAAACCCTCTCAAAGGGTCTTTTAAATATGTCATGTTAGCATCCGTAAGACAATTATGGCTTAAAACAGAATCTATAATCCAAATAAGGAAGCATTTCCAAGGCATATTTTTCCCCTCAAGCAATAATAAAAAGTTCAAAACATGCAGATAATGCTTTTTACTGTAAAAACAACTGTTACTGTACTGTACTGTACTGTGAGCCTCACCTCTGTGCCTGGGAAGATTACGGAGCACATTGTCATGGAAGTGATTGTAAGGCACATGCAAGATAACAAGGTGATTCGAAGAAGCCAACATGGATTCACTAAGGGCAAGTCGTGCCTGACCAATCTGATAGACTTCTATGATGGAGTGACTGCAACGGTTGATGAAGGAAGACCGACTGATGTCATCTACCTAGACTTTAGTAAAGCCTTTGATACAGTTCCGCATGACATCCTGATCTCAAATTTGAAGAGATATGGATTTGATGGGTGGACCATCCAGTGGATAAGAAACTGGCTGGATGGACGCAGTCAGAGGGTTGTGGTCAATGGCTCCTTGTCTAGGTGGGGGCCAATGAAAAGTGATGTCCCTCAGGGTTCTGTCTTGGGACCGGTGCTCTTCAATGTCTTTATTAATGACTTGGACAGAGGTATTGAGTGCACCCTCAGCAAGTTCGCAGACGACACCAAGCTGAGTGGTGTGGCTGACANAAGATGTGGACCTCTTGGAGCGGGTCCAAGAGGAGGGCCACAAAGATGATCAAAGGGCTGGAACACCTCCCTTATGAGGACAGGCTGAAGGAATTGGGGTTGTTCAGCCTGGAGAAGAGAAGGCTTAGAGGCGACCTGACAGCGGCCTTTCAGTACCTGAAAGGGGATTATAGGGCAGAAGGAGAGAGACTTTTCTCCTGGTCTGATTGCAGCAGGACACAGGGGAATGGCTACAAGCTGAAGGAGGAGAAATTTAGGCTGCAGATTAGAAGGGGGTTCTTTAGCCAAAGGGTGGTGAGGCACTGGAACAGGTTGCCCAGAGGGGTTGTGGAGGCCCCATCCCTGGCAGTGTTTAAGGCCAGGCTGGATGTGGCCCTGGATGACCTTGTCTAGTGCATGTGGCGTCCCTGCCCATGGCAGGGGGGTTGGAACTTTAAGGTCCCTTCAAACCTGAGCCATTCTATGATTCTATGATTTGTTGTTTAATGGTAACTTGTTTAAAATCCCAAGCATTTCAAGCTGTAGACACAAGCAATTCCTCAAAGTCAGAGGCTTAATGCTTTTTCTACAAAAACCACCAGGGAAAGAAACTGCTTGCATTACTCTACACTATGTAATGAAAAAACAGTAAAATCTGTTTCAGCAATGCAACTTCAGTATATTCTTACCTGAACCCTCTGGAAGGAGACCGGATCGACAGAACCAGATGACCACTTGTGCATACAAAGAAATGAGGCTAGTTACCACCTGCTTATTTGTCAAGTCTGCAAAACCTGAAAAGAGGCATCAAGTGATTTTTCTTATTTTCATTTTTACAAAACTCGTAATCCTAAATAGACAGTATGAAAATATTACTCTAGAAATCTTTGTCTTTGCATTTTTTACCCTGTATCACTTTCTTCTTTGAACAAAAGAACCAAAATCATCACCAAAACAAAAAAGAACCCCTACAAAGAACCAAATTCATTAAAGATTAAACTAAAATACAAAGCCAGAACTATTAAATACACTCACAAATCAAATATTTATTTTTCAAGTAGCAGAGATTTTTACTATAGCAAAGGAGCATTTTTCTCCCCCTCAATATTTCAAGAACAATTGGGAATACAAAAAGCTCTAGAAACTCAAGGAACTTACAAGTTACTCTTCTGTGCTCCCTTTGTATTTTTTAACAATTTGCAATACAGTATTTGCATGTAATTTAAACTGCTAGCGAAGAATTAAAAAGAATATTCTTCAGCGTTACCACATTTGGTTACTGCAATTTTAACCCAGTTCCCTACACAGCTTCTTGCTGAATGCAGCCTCTCCAACCCACCTGCATGAGCTCTACAACAAACTATTCCTCTGAACTCGATGCATATTAAGCAGTAGTCCCAACTCCTCAGATGCAAGCCCGTTCTTCCAACTAAATCTGTCTTCCAATCATCAGAAACAACAAAAGCTCATGTTTCCACAATTACAACTCAAGCATAATTCCAAATCTTAATAAAACAAACCAAAGATTTAGCAGTACTATTACAAACCTATTCCAGTAAGCTCTTGTGCTTCTGTTAGAAAACAATTCAGGACTGTGCTAAGGTTGCTCAAAAGCAACTGGCAGTGCTGAAGAGACTGTAGTATCTGTTGGTCAATGAAGTTGCAAGAGCCATCAAAGAGTGGAACACCTTTTCAAGAATAAATATGAAACCATTAGCCTACAGAGCAATTTCAGAGTTTCAAAGTACACTTAAAGAACTGCATGCAATATCATAAATCTACAGATTACTTAAGCTCAATTAGGAAGAATGATTTTATATTTGCAGAAGTACCACACTAGTACTCACATATTTGGTCAAATTCATCTTTTGTCTGGATCACTTTGTTCCACGTCCACTCAAGAACAAACCGTAACTTAGCAGCAGAACTTGGCTGTTCTTTATAAAGAAAACAAAAGAGCAATGAATCAACAATTTCCATTAAAAAATACATAACAAAAACAATGTAAGAAATATTACCTTCAGACGTCCAATGTCTAATGCATCCAGTCAGAAGTTCTAAAGAACCTGTCTGGACAGCAGCTGACAATACTGCATTTAACTGCTCCTCCTAAACAACATACAAAATAAAAATGGAATCTTACATACTTTCAATATCTGAACCATAAACAGTACGTGTTTGTTTCTACCTGTACACTCCTTCACACATCACAAAGTCAGTTAGTACACACACAACTAATTCAACATTCTTTTTCTTAATTCTAGCAACAGGCTGAACTGTTTGTTGGTCTGAGGAACATATTAAACTTCCTCTGACATTGCAACTTCTTGAAAGCTAATTCTCATCTTTATGTGCATGCCTCTGCATTATACTCTTAAATTACAATCTACAATTTACTACTATCAAAAATATCCTCTGCTGATACCCCTTACGCATTTTGTGCACATTACTATGTCACCAGGAATGCATGAAGGGGACAGAACAAATAGAACTACGCAACATTTGCATGGAAACAGTGACACTAAGGTCCAGCAGCTTTCCAGACGAAGACACGAAGCAGATCTGAACTCCAAAACATTAAGTTATCATTTTCTAAAATGACAGAAAAGAAGTGAAACATTTACATTCTAAGAGTTTAAATTTTAGGCTGTTCAAATACTGTTTTTATAGTGCAGTGGTAATCCTGCAGGAGGGTAACGCACAGACATGCAGTATTAAGTAGCAGCTTATTTCAGCTGGTGTTCTGATACTTCTTTTCAGGTGAAATGATCCTTCATGATATTTTGCTTTTTTCTTTTGTTTGTATGTTTTGGGTTTTTTTAAAAACACACTCAAAAGTTACCTTTCCCTTCTAGGCAAAATCATTACATTCAAAGTGGTTTCTATACATTGATATTTCCATCTTTTTCTGAAAGCAGGTTTCAGACAAGGAAACATAACAAATACTACTAATGGTGGCAAGCAAACCTCCAAAGCAAGCTTCTTGACCCTAATTCTGAAATTGTTTTCCTAACATTCAAAAGAAAACCCTGCTCAAATGCGTAACAAGACTCAGAACAATATGACTGCAATTCAGCAAAGGCTATTAAGAAAATGTCTTTTGATTTCTAAACTTATTTCCAAACTGGAGTTGACAGGAGATTATCTAATTTGCATGTAACAGTCTATATCAGCCTTGCAAAATAAAGTCCATGGGCTAGGTCAACTTGTCAAGTTTACTTTAGGTGCCACACTGTGCAGAAGTGTTAGTTGCCCTAGCACACTGATAATCTGGTGAAGAAACCAGGAGACAGAAAGATGAGGGCAGTGGGAAGACGGCTCTAGTCACTTTACTGTATAATGATAAGCTAGCTGCTCATTTAGCTTAGATCCTTCCTCGGTGAAGATGGGCTGTCCTTAACAAAGGTGCCATCTCTCATCAGCCTCTTCAGATGACAGAGCTGATGTACAGTTAAAATGACAGTTGGTGCACTGCAACTGGAAAGCCCGCAACAGGGGCAGGTGAAGTCACTATTTTAGGATAAAGCTGATAAAAGGTAGTGGGTGTCATGAGATAGAGGTGATTAAGGTGCAGCAGCAACAAGAGGGCAGTCGAAGAGGAGTAAATTGGACTACCAAGAGGTAGAGGCTTACAAGAGGTAAGATCTGCTTTGAGAGGCTGCAGAAAAGCCTACTGATGAAGGAAAAATGAGGGGAAGCAGTGACGAAATTGTCAGGTAGAGCTGATGAGCAATTGTTTACCACAGCCCACTTTTTTGGGAAAAAATTATCATGAATAGTGCAGTGAGCTGTTGTCTACAATAGCTCTCATCCAAGTAAGACACCACCATCAGCTACTGAACTGAACCTAATGCTTTGAGAATCTCACAGGTATGCAGGTTGTTCCAAGGGGAAGGTACTGCCCATATGCTGCCCATAACCAGCACTGACTGCACACTTCCTTGTGTGCGATACCAGATTCTGTGGCACCAAATTTGTAAATGGGCCTCTAAAGAAAGATCTATTAAGGCTGTTCCCAGTCCAGTAGTTGGGATCAAAGAATACAATTATTTCTGCTAACCAAAGACAACAACTGCATTTCAATGCAACTTGCAAACAATATGAAAATTGGATTATCATGTCTAGTAGCCTCTACAGCTGTTAGACAAGATGGATGTACTTCTCCCTTGTTTCCCTGATATGCACTCACCTGACTCAGGCTGGATGGTTGGACATCAACTAGTCTTGGAGACAGCAAGCCAGCTACAAGACACCTATTATAGCTATCATGAATGGCTTCACTTATTGAAGGACCAGATTTCTTCAAAAAATTCAAGGTCTGAAACATCAATCAAAATCTACATATTAAAATAGCATTATTATTCAACCACTAAGGTTCTGAATAACCACTATAAGAAATAATTAAACATTCCCTGAAACTGTCAGAAAGCTTGCATCAGTGATATGCTTTAGTTAGCAATCTGAGTAAGCATTACTATGTAGAGTCTTAAAGACGGCAGGAAAATTAACGGTTTGTTTAAAAAAAAGCCTGTGAAATAAAACATCAGTACTTGCAATGCTGAATTATTTCCTAGCTTCTTTGTCAATACAGAAGCCTTTCTTTTTCCTTGAACACTGACACAAATTATGTTCTAAGTAAGGTAAAGCTAACACACAACTTTAAATCACGCTTTGCTCAGTGAGCTGAAACTTGGCACAATTTGTGCAGTAGCTCAGAAGTTATAAACTGGCCAAATCTGGGATAAGAGAAAAAAAATAAATCATTTCTTCTTACTGTTCAATAATTTTTCATCTTCTTTATTCTGTCCTCTTTTGTCAAGTGGATCATGAACCAAAACTAACTAACTCAAGACTACGCAGAGAGTTTGACTGATGGCTAATAAAGAATTAATAGTTCCCCCAACTTCCACAACATTCTTGCTCTTTCTCCTAGAGCCACATTGCATTCTTTCCTAGACACTCAATCCCTGATTGTGCTTCAGCAAGAGACAATAGTAGTTCTACAGATCCAAGAGTGGACCTAAAGCATTACTATTTGCATAAAACTGTCAGGTTGTAACTGCAATTATGCATGTGGATGAGCAAGATGAGTGTAAAATGGTCTCTGAAACTAGAAAGCAGTGCAATAGAACACTCAGAAAAGGTACATCTCTTGATATTCTCAATAAAGATACAGTAAAACATCACCTCCTTCTGGATGCCAGTGCAAGTCACATGAACAACTCCGGAGTTCAGCAAGCACGTACCATCTGCAGAAACAATAAACGTCTGACAACCTTCCATAGTCTCACAGTTACATTATGACTAGTTTACATTATTTCAAAGGCAATAATATCTGGAAATATACCCATTTTCTTCATCAGATCACCTACAAACTTTTCTTTTTCTTTTAAATAATTACTGCATGTACTAATTATTTAAATTACTACATCTCTAGTGCTATCAAGATGCTGGGCTTTGAGCTCCAGTTCAAAGTCATTTCGTTTTATGACCACCACCATTTCACAGGTTACATACAGGAGAACCAAAACTCAGCAGATTGTCAGATGTTTCACAATATTGAACATATTTTTAGCAAAATATGAACAAAGTTGGGTTTTGGGGGCTTCTTGATTTGGTATGAATGAAAAATAATGAACAGGAGAATCAGTAAGTAGTCTCTGAGCTTGTCACTATTAAAAGCAGTGAAATACCTACCAAAATTATAGGTGCTTGCATTAAAAAACTGCTCAGGTGGTGGAAAAGAAGGAGGAACTCCCCGACTTAGGCTTCGCTCGTGTACCAGAAGATCCAAAATGAAGTTTGGAAAAGTCATGTTTATTACAGTATCCAGCGACCAGAAAGCAAAATAGGGGCAGTCATGAAGGAATTCTTCAGGCCTTAAAGAAATTAAGTGCATAAGTGAAATGCCAAATTTCAAATAAATTACTTGTAGGGATATTGAAAACAACTTAAACACCTACCTTAGTGAATCTGGCATTTGAGCATGATACCAGCGATTAATGTCAAACACACCCAAGAAAGTAGACGGCCTTCCCTGACCATATGTATTCACTTGCCAACTGAAGATTGATACACTGGTGTCAGGAGACATTACTGTAAAAGACAAGATACTATTTCTTATTTGTCAAAAATGGGATATATCCAACATTTTTAAAACACCATTTTCTATCTTGCCTTAATTTGCTTCTATCACCCTGAAACACAACACTTACACAGAATAATAAGAAAATACTACAAAACACATCTGTGATAGGTCTCAGTCTTACTGCCCCTTGTTCTTGCT
This sequence comes from Galbula dea, assembly GCA_013399015.1. NCBI lineage: Eukaryota > Metazoa > Chordata > Aves > Piciformes > Galbulidae > Galbula > Galbula dea. The sequence goes on from VWZX01007832.1 coordinate 21,412, forward strand.
CAAATTGTATCTGCCCTAAACTAAATCAGACAATTATTAGTTATTTAAGTTTTTTATACCTTAAGAACTGATAAAGATGTTTACCTAGATGAACAGTTGAGCCAGAAAAAAAATAAATCCTAGGAACACATGCACTGCTACTTCTAAAAAGCATACAAATAATTACCACATACACTTTTATCACTCAGCTGGCATTATTAATTTTGGCAAACAAATTTTTCCTAACATCCAACCTGAATCTCCCCTGGCACAACATCAGGCCATTTCCTCTCATCCTATCACTAGTCACCTGAGAGAAGTGACCAAGCCCCACCTCACTCAACCTCCTTTCAGGTAGTTGTAGAGGGCGAGAAGGTCTCCCATCAGTCTACTTCTCTTCAGACTGAACAATCCCGAGTCCCGCAGCTGCTCCTCCTAAGATTTGTTCTCTAGACCCCTCATCAGCTTCATTACGCTTCTCTAGACACACTCCAGAGAAACTCAACGTCTTTCTTCTAGCAACTGGCCCCAAACTAAATAACACTATTCCATCTGTGGCCTCACCAGGGCTGAACACAGGGGAACAATCACTTCCCTAGTCCTGCTGGCCACACTCAGATAAAAGCCAGGATGCTGTTGGCCTTCTTGGCCACCTGAGTTAACTACTGGCTCACACTAAGTCAGCTCTTGATCAGCACTCCCAGATCCCTTTCCACTGGGCAGCTTTGCAGCCACTCTTGCCCGAGCCTCTAGCACTACATGGGGTTGTTGTGACCGAAGTGCAGGACTCTGCAGTTGACCCTTCTGAATATCATAAAACTGGCCTTGGCCCATCAATCCAGCTTGTCCAGATCCCTCCGTAAAGCCTCCATACGCTTCAGCAGACCAACATTCCTGCCAAACATGGTGTTGCCTGCAAGCTTACTGAGGCTGCACTACTTCTCCCATACAGATCTTCAAGAAAGATAATAAACAGAACTGGCTCCAATACAGAGTCCTGTGGGACACCACTTGTGACTGACTGCAGAAGCAGAAATAGGTTTGAACAGGGAAAAAAAAAAAAATCAGGTAACATTCTTAAGCAATCAAGAGAATGATGTTACTGTTCAAAGAAAACAGCTGAAAGAATAAACTGACTGATTAGCATTATACCAGTGACCCCACCATACCTGACTATAGCATGTCAGCAAGCATAAAATAAAACCTATTTTCTTCCTTCAAAGAAGTCCCATATAACTTAAGCACACAATTTTTCTCTTTGAATAAACCCAACAAGGTAGTTTCTACAGTTACTGAAGACTTTCAGGCCATGGGTACGGAACAGCATTCATTGTAATAACTCACACATAATTCATTATATTTGAAAAACATTCATTTTACAATAACCAAACACGGACATGAGAACAAACCTTCATTAATGCTATCCTCTCTGTCAACATGGCTGTGAAATTTTTCTATAGTCTGACAGCTGAGTAATTTGGTATTGCTGGTTGGCCCTCTCAAAGGAAATATTCCACTCGTGAGATCTAAACTGTACCTTTCATCACAGTATTCCAAACCCTGGGGAAAAAAAATAAATGGATGGAAAAAGTCATTTTGAGTTAAGAACACACATTGTACCTAAATATGAAAGAATATATATATCTCTAATATAATATACATATTATACAGGTACATTCCCCATGAGCTTATTTCTGATGTCAAATAGAAACTACAGCATACATACAAGAGAATTACGTGTCAAATTGTAACAGGCAATCTGGCTGTAAAGCCCAAAATTTAGCATTTCCCTAGGTAAAACCTGATCTGAAGTATGCACAGTTCATTGTGTTTTATCAAACAACTTTGGAAATAACAGATGTGTAGAGTACATAAGAAAAATCAAAACCATCTCTTTGAAAGCATGAAACCTAAGCAAAGAAGCTCAGTTTTACTGCAGAAAAAGTAGTCACTGCAACAAATTTTAATAAAAGATTTTGTTCTGAACAAGAAGTCCACCATTCCGAAAGACAAGTACTAAAACTCCATGAACTTGTCAGAGATTAATTTTAACAGCTAGAAATGTCAACATTTCTTCATACATGAAAAGGCAGTCCCCCATAAACTTGGGGCAGAAGGGGAAAATAATAGCATACAGTTCCTGTCTTAAGACAAATTCTGACATAAACCAGTATATTTTAAATTTTCCACACTGGGGCAAGATAGTTAAGGAACCCCACTGTATTTAAGATGGTAAGTACTGACTTTCTTAACCAGCAAAATAAGAAGATAGTTTTCAAATGAGATGCACTGGTCAGACTGATAGCATTGTTCAGGACAAAGATAAAGATGTGCTCTATGACTATGATTTGATGCCCTAAACTTAGCAACTGCTGACATTGCATAAAGACGATCTTTGAAAGCATAACTTAAACATACCTTTATGTTTAATTACTTGAGCAGAGTTAAACCACCTCTGAATGCAACGGAGACACAAGTCTGACACATTCATAAAAAGACAAGTGTCACATATTCCAAAAGTACTATTGGTGACTTTTTATCATCATACAAAGTCAAAGATGTACTGTTTCATAGCCTCATGTCTCATTCCTGGAAAGCAAAGCGCTGCTGTTGTAGACAAGTCCTTCAAGCTCCTATGAATGCCGACCAATGCTCAAGGGCCAACAGCAAATTCCTCTTTGTTTACTCAAACTTGGCCTGGCAATTGGGAACAACTCTTAAATCTCCTGACATGGAAGATGAACAAGAAACACGACTCAAGCAGACACGCAGGCAGACAGTCATGTAGTACCGACAAATCTATCTATCCATCTGTCTACCTATTCCAATACCAAATAGATTTTTGGTTTTGGAATAGGCTGCCCAAGGAACTGGTGGAGTCACCATCTCTGGAGGTTTGCAAAAAACAGGCAGATGCGACACTTAGGGGAATGGTTTAGGGATAACAGTAGTATAAGGCTATTGGTTGGACTTGATGATCTTAAAGGTCCTTTCCAACCGTGATGATTCTATGACTACAAGGAAGTACTCTGAGACTAACAGTATCCACTGTAGATCGTACCCTAACACAGCTTTTGTAGTTTGGGGAAGTTTGGAAGTATTTTTGGTTTTGTTTTGGGGTTTTTTTTGACAGCAGGTGTTAACAGGTCTTAGTACGTAGCTACACAAGTAAATGGCTCATCAGAAAGCTAGCTGAAGAACCTGTCTCTTCTCCGCAGAGTCCAGTTGTTTATCTCTCTCTCCAATTACCTTGAGACAGGAACCAAACTTAGAACCTTGCCCAACACTCAACACAGGGAAGCAGGAAAGGCAGAGGAGTAAAGTATCTAGTGCCTGACAAATCTTGGAAGCCTATGAATGTATTACTGCTTGCATAGTCTGTAGAAGGTTAAAAATCTTGTATTAATTACATCAAAGCTTTCTCAGGTGACAAACACAATAACATTATTTAATCTCTTTGAGTGGCTTTTTTTTTTTTTTTTCTCAAGACTGTCAACCAGAATTTCTAACAGACCCAAATTTAAAGGCTGATGAATCACTTTAACCCTCTGAGGTAAATACTGACAATTGTCACATCTTATTCAAGGAAATAAGATGACCAAGAAAAAGAATTTCTGAATTGTAAAAAGGTCCTACATTTTATCATTAAACTGCTGAGACAGAACAAAGTAGCCAAAAAAGAAATGCATATAGATAACTGCTTTTGTGGGGTTTGGGGTTTTTTTTCCCCCTCCAAAGAAGCACACAGTACACAGTATTGACTTTAGCACTGCTAAGACTACCTAAAAATAACTTTTAAAAGAGGATAAAACAAAGCAGTTCAAAAGTGCAAGATTAAAGAATCTTTCTCCTGTCAACCTGCTGAAGCACCCAGAGCACCACAAGAAATGCAGCAATGAACTGCAATGAAAACCTTTTTAAAATTAAAAATCCCAATCAGTATGTTCTGTTCCTCTAGAGCACTGTATATTTTTGTCACAAAAACCTTCACATCAAAACAGATAGAAATTACATCTACATATAGAACACGCTGAATCACTTGAAGATATTTCTGCTGTCACTACAACAGATTACCTATTTTAAAGAAACATCAGTTTTTTCCAAACTCTTAACCTTTTTATCTATCCAACAGCAAAATTTATAATGAGAAAGGAGCTTTCCTATTTATAAGGGAAAAGGTCAAAATTTAAACTTATATGAAAAAATCAAAGGAGAGTCCATGTAAAATCAGAGTACCATGATATAATAATCACTCCTATTTCATTCCATACCTTTTGAGTATGTGTAAAAGAAAGCATTAAAATAGGAGGAAAGAACTGCTCTAAGATTACTTTCCTCAAGAAGGCTAAGAGAGTTCCAATCATTCTACTGAACAGAAATACACATTACACAGATGTGTCTTGTATCTGTTAGGTATATGGGATAATGATACCTGAACCTGTATTTTACAAATCATATCTGGAGCCAATTCTAAAAATTTATGTATACTCTTCTGACCAAATCATACCCCTGTTTTCTTGCAAGTATTTACATATTTTGTTGGCTTGAAGAGTGGACTTCATAGGTAACTCAGCCAAAGAGTAGAAAGAGTTATCTTTATAGCTACTAAGCTTCAGGATCAATGACACTGTAGGTACATTCCAGCTGAAGTACAGGTGGCACAGGTCAAAAGAAAAGCATGAATAAAGCTATCATGAGCATATTCAGAAAAATACAGAAGCTTATTCAATCAAGTCTGCAGTCTGGTTAAAACTATTCAAAGCCCAATCTTCTCTTCCTATGTGCCATTAATTTGCTGTTTAAATTAAGAACAATTTTATTTGTAAAAGCTGCTTCCCCTTCAGAAACTGAATTTATAGGGGCTCTCTGCAGATTAATCTATTTGGAACAAACAACACTACAGGATAAAATTGTAGTACTTGTTTATAAAGGCCATGCCCAAACTTGACAAAGGCCATGCCTAAACAGACACAACAAAAGATTTTTTTTCCTTTCAGTCAGGTCTGAATTTTGGTAGCAAATGCTAGTCCTGCTAACTGATAATCATGTGGAGAAAATTACTATTTTCATCTTTTCACATACATGCATGTCTTACCTCATACAGTACTTGTCCTGATTCCAAGTGTTTTCTGTCACCAAATGCTAACTGCAACAGATGTAAACTCACAACATCACCTTCACTGAAAAAGGTATAAATTATGAAATCTGATTACAAAGCTGCTTTAGCAACCTCATCATTTTATTAGATCTAGACTGAAGTTTTCTTAATAGTATGCTCTTGCTGAAAAGAAAAACATGATATTTGGTCACATGCAACTGCTATAACAAAGTTTTGACACTAACAGCTTAAGAGGCAAATGCTACCCATACAACATGGAAGCATTAATATGTTAATTAATTACTGATTAATATCATCAGTGCATTGGAGGAGCCTCCTGGACTGTGAATGGCTGGCTGAGTAGGCCTTCCAGCAAATAGCTGGGTAGTTAAAATCCCCCCTAAGAACCAGGGCCTGTGATTCTGAGGCTACTGTCAGCTGCCTGGAGAAAGCCTCATCAGCTTCCTTATCCTGATCAGGTGGCCTGTAATAAACAGCCACAACAGTACCACCCATGCTAGCCTGCCCCCTAATTCACACCCATAAACTCTCAACTCGCCCCCCATTGGGGTCCAGCCAGGCTATTTAAACAGCCTTGTAACCTAGCCTGAGCTTAAATTCCTCAGAACAGCTGAGGGAGTTTCTGCTCTCAGTTTGGAACTTCAGGGGAGTTTTAATCTAAGTGTTCAAGATCTGCAGTCTCAACTACTTTTAATGGTATTTTAATACCATGGTGTGAATATCAAACAAATCATGAAGAAAAAGGAAATCATTTAACAACACAAGCACAAGCATATACAGCCACTGTTGCTTTGCCTGCTTTCAGAAGCCAGGAACTAGCAGGTGCCTTTTCTCACTTCTTAAATCCTGTAAAAATTGCATTCTAAGCTTAACACCTTCCACACCTGAAAGAATCTCTTGCACAGCTAAACAAAACAAATAAACACATAACAAGTGTATGTGAGCAAATATTAAAAAAAACAAACAAAACCCAAAACAGTGGCTTATAGAAAGTTTTTATTAACCTTTCTTGTGTAGACTGAACAGCCCACAAGTAACACCAATTTCGAGGATCATTCTCAGGCTCTTGGAAAGTAACAGCATAGACAGGAATCCTTCCTCCTTCAAGCTGAGAGTGGTACCTACATGTTTTAAAAAAAAGAAAAAAGGTGAGCCTACTAGCCCTAACTGTTTGTAGAAAGGTAGAAGCATCTTCAGAGGAAACACATACTTCCATCTCAAACAAGTGAGTCAAGGAAGCGCCACTTCTTATGCAACTGTCCAGAGGTAAGGAAATTACTGTCTATCAAATGCAATAACCTGGAGCTATGTTCTCCTCTGCCTGAGGAGAAGGAACATAAATGATATTTGAGCTACCAGGCAAAAGATTGTTACTATTGCTGCAGCCTACTTCAATATTGAACTTAAAATACAGCATATCTTCTTAACAAATTTTAAACAGCACCAAACAGAAGTTGTTTCTTGTTTCTTTTTCTTCCAGACTTCTGAACCTTATTTGTACCTTCACAATCTATTGTTGCCACCTGATTATTCCTCCAGTCGACCTAGGCATCAAATAGTTTCTGGTGAGTCTCTGCAGATTTGCTTAAGTGAATCTCTCCCTGAATTTGGTCAAATATTTCAAATGACATTGCTCTTTGGCAGATTTAAAATACTGTAATTTTTGTATTGCTTATAAATTTACATGTCCCTTATTCTCATCTTCAAGCATTCTAAGTAAAATTCCACTCGCATGCATCATTTCCTTGGAAAGGGTCAATCCCCTATTTCAGGCAAGGATGAAACAGGAAAATGGTTTTTTTCAGGCACAGATCAGCTACTGATTCTTCAAGGCTCACTAGTTGGTTTTTTTTTCCTGTCACTTTGGAGAATATTATCATAAAAAAAATCAGACTACTAATATACTTAAGCCTTTTAATATATACCCTAATTGCAGTAACTGGTTCTGAAAATTAATTTCTCAAGTCTGTTTAATTGAAATACAAATATTTCCTGGTTTCACTGAATACTAGTGATGGAATAAACTGTCTTACAAAAATCAGTTATATCACATCCTAATTGTTTGACATAAGACAGAGAAACGTGCTTTCCACAACTCCTCAAGCCACAGGCACAATAAAGGAAACAATCCTAGTTCACTGGGGAGAAGGCATCCACTTAATCTGTGTATGACTTAATTATTTCAGAAAAGGATTTCTAAACATTCCAACATTATACTCAAAATTTCAGTCCCTAAAAAAAATTCTCTCCAAATTAACATAGTTCCTTAAGCAAAACATTGAGACACAGGCATAGTCATGTGTAAAAAGGCCTACATACTCCCTGTTCAAAGTTTTCATATTCCACAGGGACAGGTAGCCATCTGAGAAACCCACGACGAGCTGATTGCTTCTGCTTATGTAGCACAGGGTTGATACTGCTGTTCCTGAAGGATTTTGTAATTGAAAACAGAGATGTCTCCCTTCTCTGGTCACAGTTTCTCTGCTTTGTGGAACTTCAGCAGGAATTCTAGTGACAACTTCTAAATCTACACACAAAAGAACACAATAAATGTGTTATGCCATTTAGGTTGCATTTTGAATACTGACATAGCAACATATACAATCTAATTCTACTGTCCAAGGCAAAAAGACCATTTATGTGACACTTTTTTTGCTATTGCTGTTTTGTATGTATTCAAAGAACAGATGAACTCTCTGGTAGGACAGATATTCTCACTCATATTTCAAAAACCAAGTCAAAGCATAATTTTTATAGATAAATTCTTCTTGAACTCTGTAAATCAGGTGTTTTGTCCTCATATGAAGCTGTCTGAAGAGACACTGCAGTAATAGCTGAAATGGCCTATGCAATCTGAATACCCACATTAGAGATTTCATTCATCCAAATGCAGGCTTCTTGTTAAGTCAGATTTATTCAAAAAAAAAAAAAAAAAAAGACATAGAAAAAAAAAAATAAAGCCTAAAATTTGCACCAAGTAAATTAATAAAAGANGCCTACAATTTGCACCAAGTCAATTAATAGAAGCAGAGCAAATTCAATAAGGCCAAGTGTTGAGTTTTGCACCTGGGAAAGATCAACCCCAGGGATCAGTGTAGGTTGGGGACTGTTGGGAGAGCAGTGAAGGGGAAAGNGGGTCAGGCTGTTCTCAGTGAAGCCCAGTGACAAGAGAAGAGGCAATGGCTGTAAGCTGAAGCATAGGAGGTTCCGTGTGAATCCATGTAGAAATTTTCACAGTGATAGTGACAGAGCACTGGCACAGACTGCCCAGAGAGTTTGTGGAGTCTCCTTCTCTGGAGATATTCAAAACCCATCTGGACACGTTTCTGTGTGACCTGGTCTAGGGAATCCTGCTGTGGCAGGGGGATTGGACTAGATGATCTTTCGAGGTCCCTTCCAACTCCTAACATTCTGTGATTCCCAAGAAACAAAGCACCTCCGACACAACTTCTTATCAGGAACCTGCACTGACTTGGATGGCAAAATCCCCACATCTCACTGGCAAGAATCACAGTGGCACAGGGATCTTTTGGGGTGGTGGTGGTGTGCATTTGTAACATTAAGGAGGAGTATTAGGCCATTCACACTTCCAATCAGGTCAGGACGAGACAGTGTCAAGCCATCATCTCTAATCAGTAGTCATAAATATCTGCATACTAGTATCTCCAAAGTGGCATGGACATTATTTATTTAAAAGACTTACATTTTCTTACTTTTACATGCAAGTTTTAAACTGCAACCTTACCTGATGCTTCTACTTCATTCTGACTGCAAGATAAATCATCCAAACAAAGGTCAACCAGAAGCAGATGACCAACGTCTGTAGCCACTACTGCCACTCCAAAAAGCCATCGCAGGCTCTGATGCAGGTGCCGAGTGCTCATAGTGGCTCCTCCATGATTACTTATGGGTTCTATAGCAACAACCTACAGGAAAACTACAAGTTAATATTTAACCTGTTTCACAAGCTAAATAGAAATTATTTGGAAGTGAAGCCAGAATTAGCACATCAGAAACAACAAACTAAATACAGAATCATAGAAGTTATGATTCGAAACAATGCTTTGTTTGTAACAAGAAGAAAAAAAAACCCCAAACCTGTATTGCCTTCCATTGGATTTCTGACAGTTATTTAACTGAATTAAGTTCAGCTTAAATGCTGCATTCTACTATTACAGCTTAAAAATTTCCACCTCATACTCAGAAAGAATTAACTCCAAGAAAAAAATATAAAATCAGGTGTATGCAAGAAACTTTATAATATTTAAGAGACTTAAGTAAGAAAAACAAAACTAAATCTAGTTTTCCCACTGCTCACAGCCCATCAGCACTGTGATCCAGTCTGTGCCTTCTTTGCCACACAGGTAGTAGGACACATCATGGCTGTAAGTCAGATGAAGCACCAGTTAAGCTATATGGCAGACACCCCATGGGAATGAAACGTTTTTAGAAAGCAAAGAAGGGAGATACTAGCTTAGTAAAATTTACACTAGTCCCCATTTAGGATAAAAATAACAACCAGATAAAGTAAAAAAGGTTTAAAGAAGTTTCAAATGTATACCAGCACTTTTGTGACTGTTAACAAAGATTTTAAAAGCCAGCCTATAACAACAGCAAAGAGAACAGCAGCTTCTAGATAAAAAAAGCTAACTGCAACTGAGGTAGATGTGCGCACTGCTCCTGCAACATGCAAAGCAGCCTGCACACAACCTTTATTACACGGTGAAGACAGACCTTTTAGCACCCATAACACATCCCAGGATAATACTGACTGCCATAGCAGACGTACAAGCACATGAAGATTCCTGCAGCTATACAACAAAGAACACAGGCTTCTTACAAAATGCAACACAATGAAAACAGGAAGATTTACTTCAATAACAAAGTTTTACATGAAAATAAAACAAGATGGGCATCACAAAGAAGTCCATTTTATATATACATACACACACATATCTATATATCTGTATCTTACCACTAGAGGTGGGGAGAAATAATCAAACCCCTAAGCCCCAAAGTCTTCTCCTCTCCCACACCAAGTACTTGCTATGACTACAGTGCCTGGCAATCTACTACAGAATTTACCTTTAATCTTGTTCACAAGAATTCTAACCTTACAAGTAAAATTACAAATCAAATTGGAAATTTTAATTTCCAATCTTCAGCACTGTGCAAAGGACTGTCAGAAGTGTTTTGATATTCAAATTCTCACTGCTCCAACTCTTCATGACTGCTTTAAGGAAAGCAAAAATACTGCAGAATTAGCCAAAGTTCCTGTGTTGTTTCCAAGTTCTTTTAAGATTTTTTTTCGTTTTACAACTGGCTCCAAAGGAATTCTGTTTTTACATACAGTCTACCAAAAATGCTTCCTGGTTTTAAAACTTCAATTTTCCATACAGAAGCACCTGAAAGTGGGTATTTTTCCACAGCACTATGCACTGGCTTTTTATATTCTCCCTGGACTACTGTCAACTCATTCTGGGATGAACAAAGAAAACTTTTCTCAGCTCACAGAATCTGAATGCTACCCTTCTGTCTCATACAAGCTAGGAAAATTTGTCAAATTGCCATTCAATACTTCTGAAACATAAACCAATGTAATATAATCAATGCTTTTAATTCAGATTTTCTTTTACCAAAAGGTAAATCAAATAATATTTCATTAACAATTTCTGTTTTCTGCTGCATTTCATCTGTACAACCAGAGGGCAACGAGAGATACTCCCACAAAAAGAAAAAAACAAAAACACACCAACTACCTTCTAAGCTTAAAAGTTTCGATTTTTAAATTCATTCCTGTAATCTGACTACACATTTACTCTTACACCAAAAGGCAGTCATATAGTCCCTATAAAAACACCATACTAGTACACTAATGGCTTGACATCTCAGACCAGACTTACTCTGAAGTCAGTGCTACCCTGTACAACTTAGCTGTCCACAGAAGACATATATCCACATGGAAAACAGTCCAGAAATTAAGGTGCTCATTAAATCCTTAAACCAGTTATAAAAAAACCTGCAGAAAGTGATTTTAAGAACAGATCTGCATTTTACTTTTAAAAATGATCAGTATGAAAATCAGAGAAACAGACAGGCAGATTAAAAACACATATTATAGAATGTATGATTTACAGGTACAAGTTATAGAATAAATTCAAAACACATACGTAGAGTGGACAAGTGCAAGCTTTATCTACCTGGTTTTGCTTACCCTCATGCCCATCTGCAACTTAGAAATTAACAGTCCAGCTAGCAATACCTGTCCCCTGTCTATGCTGATCTAACTAATCTAACAGAAAAAAGCCAGGATGCAAAATAAAAGTAACAGGTGAGACATGATTCTCACCAAGAGCTCTCAGGGCATAAAAGCAAAAATTCAGATAAGCTTTGTTTTGTTCCGAAATTCCTAATTTTCATCATGCAACAGTCAACTTTTCTAACCAAGGCTTCTTCATATTGTCTCCTGAATCACTTTTTTGTGCTACACAAAAACTTCCCAAGGCAACTGATAACTACATTTGATTTCAAGTCAATTCTGTAGACACAGATTTGACATGTGACATCATCCTTCTTAACCTTTTCCAATTTCCAGCTTACTTAGATTTAAGAAATAAAACTTAACAAAGCTATGTCATTTTTCACAAACCATCTACTTAAATTATATGCTTCTGTCAGCACAGCTTGCCTTTCCACCTAAAACTCTTCAGCAAACTAACACAATGAAGCACCAACTCAACTCTTATCTCTAGAAATTACCACAATACAAACCCTTACTACTAGTAATTTTACTGCAGTATTACAAGCAAACAAAACCCCACTTGTATTCCAGCAAGTCAAACCAAATCATATTATGGAAAACTGAGTAATCTGAGTAATAACTATTTATTTGTTGCAGATTACAAAATGATAAAAATACAATGAATCTTCATGTTCTATTAACTTTATAAACTGATTCTTCTTTAAGATGAGATGAGGACATTACATCATTTGAGTTTATTGGTTAAAGACAGAAAATAATTAGTAACATTACACTGTCTTTCAACAATCCTGATGGATAACTCACTAAAGGGGTGGGTTTTTTTTCCCTATCCTGGGTCAACATAAAAATGTGTTCTGCTCTGAAGTAATCTGCTTTCTAGTTTGAGATGCGTGGGAATGTGTCTAAGTCATCTACAGCACAACTGTGGAAGTTTAAGATATTTTAAAGACAGTATTTCTGACAGAAATTAACCACACAGGAGATGTATATTACAGACAATTTAAAGAGTGGGGTCTTTTTTATTTTTCAGTCTGGCCAAAAAAAAAAGATCAATGTCGTCTCGTTGAAGTGGAGAATTAAGTAAATAAATAAAACCAGAAGAATTGTTTTACTTTCATTAAACTCAAAAGATAATGGTATGATTTTACATCAAAGCTCTCTTGACTGGATACTCTGAAGTGACAGTATGTTAATGAAATATAGAAATATACCTCCTAACAAAGAGACACTCCAAAGCTTTTCATGAAATAGGATTATGCAGCACCCAATAACAAAACAGTTTTGTTCTCTGATTAAAAAGGTACATACCCTTCCTGGAAGAACAACTGCTTTAACCACTCTTGATATTCCAAGGTCATACAGGCAGAGAACACTTCCCCCTGCTTCTTCCAACCCGACCAGGAGCCCAGTTCTCTTCTGCCAGGAGAACTCCTTTACAACACGAATAATGGAAGGCTGTCCATTTACTCCACTGAACCGGTACGCTGAGAGTCGCTCTCCTGTCACAGAGTTCACCACCTCAAGTTGAGGACCACATGCCAACCATGCTAGGCTACTTCTCCCTGTAAGAGAAAAGAAAGCTGCCTGAAACAAATTTCCAACAGAAGAATGAAAACCACAATAAAAGTACCTAAGACAGGAAGACTAACATCTAATTCTGGTCAATTATTTAAGATCATCTATTGAAATACTCAAGTAATACACCTTAAAATTAACTGCCTTATTATTTTGCATTTGTACTCTTGAAGTATCTTTCAGATAAAACAAATCTAAACCAATTCAGTTCTAATGTATTAATTTTGCTTGAAAAATGCCTGCTTTGGGTAAGGATTTGGAATTTATAAGAAATTATCTTAAAACTGGCACTGCATGAGTAAATTCAAATTTTCAGACATGCTGATCACAGAAAGAATTTAACAGATTTGGTTTCACTAAGTATTCCGAACTCAAAGGAAGTATTAACTCAACTGCTGTATTTACAGCCAGGTAGACAGGTACAACCTGGTCTTAAAAGAAGCCTAGACATACAGACAAGCAGCCAGCTCCGCTTTCAGATCACCTAGAAAGTCAACCACCTAATTTGCTTTGCCACTGCCAGCAACTCTCACTGGGTACTCATCTGCATTTAGAAATACAGCTGCAGCGCTTAACAGTGTGATCCTCTTCCTTCTGTTTTTATTCAGACTAGAAAAGACAGAGGAAAAACCTGCTTCTTAACACTGTAGAAGAACTATTTCTGCATGATATTACGATTGTCACAGAGCTTGATCTGGTACAAATAAATACAGCCCAAAATAACACTATTAGCTTTCTGAAAACTGCCTTTTACTTGATTAAAAACTGAAGAGAACTCACTGACTCAACCTGTTTAAGTAAATTATTTTAACAGCACAAGACTGGTGCAAATGTTGCAATTTCAAAGTTTAGCTATACTACTGCTTTAATGTTAGTGGTTTTAATCCTTAAGATATCCTTTTTATTCTCTCAAAACCTGATGCACAGCACTCACCTGATGACACCATGACCCTATGCCTCAGGTAACCTCCAGGCAGTAACAACTTTATACCAAGACCAAACATAAAGAAAAGTGCTCACCTCCAGAAAACTTCCCAGTCAGCACAGAATCTAAGGTTATCTCATCTTCCCCAAGTGCCTGAACGGTCACTTCTGGAAACTGCAGCAGACTGCTTGTTACCTGAGCCATTAGGTCTCGCATTTTTCACTGTAAATAAAGAAAAAAAAAAAAGCAAATATTAAGACTCATATCATCCTTAATTTTTTTCAGATCTGAAACAGAGGCCATATGGAATTAATAACCTCCTACACAACACCTGTAGCTCTCTCCCTTAAAAAAGTGGCGCTCAGGACAGTTTTTGATCTCACATCAGAGCAAAAGAAGAATCCTTTGCTTTTTTGATGCCTACGAGATCACCAACAAAAAGAGGTACTCAAAAGATAAGTAACAGGAAAAAAATCCAATATACTGAGTGCAAGCCTACTCACATAGGTTAGTATGATGCAATCTGAGAAAAACTGTATTTTAAAAAAGCTCCTCGGAGAGAATTTTAAGTTTCCATTTGTCCTTTCCCTTGATTTTACTGTCAATTGCATTCTAGCAGATTTCATGCACAACTTCTGTCTTTGTTAATTTTTTCAATGTTTTTTCTATGTTTATTTAAAACACTAAGGAACACCAAGTTCTTAACCACCTTCATTCTCAAATTCTTCCAGAAGATGTCACATTACAGGCAATACACTTACGTCCATCGCTCATCAATTAGAAAGCAGTTTCCCTAGACTTATGATGTAAATAATCATAGAATCATCTGGGTTGGAAGGGACCTCAGAGGTCATCTAGTCCAACCCCCCCCTACAGCAAGTAGGGACATCCCCAACCAAATCAGGTTGCCCAGAACCCTGTCCAGCCTCACCTTGAATGCCTCCAGGGACAGAGCCTCAACCACCTCCCTGGGCAATCTGTTCCAGTGTTCCACCACCCTCATGGTAAGGAACTTTTTCCTAATATCGAGTCTAAATCTACTCCTCCCTAATTTAAAACCATTACCCCTTGTACTTCCATTACAGGCCTTTGTAAACAGGCCCTCTCCAGCCTC
>VWZX01007833.1:0-38279 GCA_013399015.1 Galbula dea
GCCCCGGTGGGCACCGGGAGCAGGTGCAGTGGCCAGTGGGGACAAAGGGCTGCGGCCCTGGCCCGGTTCGGCCCCAGTTGGGTCCGGTCGGCCTCTGGTCGGCCCGGTCGGCTCCGGTTCTGCCTGCCCTAGCACGGTTCGTCGCCGGTTCGGCTCACCTTCGATGGAGATGACGTGCTCGCGGATCTGGCTCTGCAGCGCCAGGTCCTCCACGCGCTCGATGAGGTCGTNGCGGAGACTGGTTCTGCTCTCCGCAGCCACACGCGTGCCCCGAGCCCGGTGCCACCCTGCCTTGGCTCTGCCCGCCGAGGATCCGGCCCGGCCCGGTACCTGTGCGCAGCCCGAGCCTGCGGACGGACGGGGCGGGGGGGCACGGCTCGCCCTCCCCTCGCTATCCGTTCGCCTCCCTGCCGTGCCCTGCTCCCAGGGGTGCCCCAACTGTCCCCGCTCCCTGGGGTACCCCAACCCTCCCCCTTGCCAGGGTGCCCCAAGGGCTGTGCCAGCCCCCCCGCTCCCTGCCCTTCGGCTCCTGAACAGGCTCCTCAGCCTTGCTCGACCCTGGGCTGGTTGGTGCCCACCAGCCTGGCTGGGGATCCCCCGGACACATCCCGACCCTCCCTGCTGTCAGCAGTGACTCCCGACAGGATTTCGGAAGGGACTTGTCGTGCCGAGGTCATTAATGGGAACAGGCTGCCCAGAGAGGTGGTAGATGCCTCATCCCTCGAGATATTTTGGGTCAGGTTGGATGGNGATCGCGTAGATGTTGGGGTGCACCGACTCGAAGCGCCCGATTTCGGCCCGGATCGCCGCCGAGTTGGAGAGACCGAACTGCGGCGGCGGCGGCCCGCCGGGCTGCGGGCCCGAGGGGCCGGGCACGGGGACCGGCACAGGCACCGGCCCGCCCGGCGCCGCCAGACTCTGCTGCTGCGGGCTCTGACCGGGCCCGCCCTGGAAGTTCATGGCGGCGGCGCGGAGCCGACGGTCAGCAGCGCGGGGCCGGCGGCAGCCGCTGCATGGCCACACTCCCGGGCTCCACCGCTCTGCGGGCACTGCCGCCTCCGCCCCGNGCTCCCAGGGGTGCCCCAACTGTCCCCGCTCCCTGGGGTACCCCAACCCTCCCCCTTGCCAGGGTGCCCCAAGGGCTGTGCCAGCCCCCCCGCTCCCTGCCCTTCGGCTCCTGAACAGGCTCCTCAGCCTTGCTCGACCCTGGGCTGGTTGGTGCCCACCAGCCTGGCTGGGGATCCCCCGGACACATCCCGACCCTCCCTGCTGTCAGCAGTGACTCCCGACAGGATTTCGGAAGGGACTTGTCGTGCCGAGGTCATTAATGGGAACAGGCTGCCCAGAGAGGTGGTAGATGCCTCATCCCTCGAGATATTTTGGGTCAGGTTGGATGGGCTCTGGACCAGCCATGGTTCACAGCTTCATTAGTCATAGGATCACACAGTGCTTTGGGCTAGAAGGAACCTTTAAGTTCACCTAGTTCCAACCTCCCTGCCATGGGCAGAGACACCTTCCACTAGACCAGGTTGCTCAAAGCTCCAATCCAAGCTTGCCTTCAACACTTCCAGGGACGAGCACCCAAAACCTCTCTGGACAACCTGTTCCAGTTCCTCACCACCCTCACACTGAAGAGCTTCTTCCTTCTTCCCCTCGTTGGGTCAGCAGCCATTGCCCCTTGTCCTTCTGCTACATGCCCCAATATTGAAGGCTGGTATTTTCATTTGTGTCTTTTCGCTCCTGACATCTCTGCCTGCAGCCAACACTGAGCAATCTGAGAGTGTCCTGGCCAAACCCCTTCAGAGGTGCTGGTCCCTCTGCCCACCAGCCTGTCCCAGAGCAGTGGGTCTGTTGTCTGTGCCTTCTCCCATGGACACTTCAATCTGAGGCATTTCTTCAGGTTTATTGACCATATTTTATGCCCACTTGGGTTCATTTCCTCAGAAATCTCCTTCGGTGTTATGTGCTGAGGGTTTGTCAGTCCCATCTCCATGAGAAGAGACAGAGCAATGTGGCAAGGATGCCCTGGGGGTATCTCCCAGTTCCTCTAGTGTTAAGAACATTTATTTCATCATCTATGAATGATGTGATATGATGATATGAATGAGGAAACCACTTTGATGATTTATCTGTCCAAAAGAACTGTCTTGGGGCCTCTTTCTCTTGTCTCCTTTGAGGGGAGGGACAGCAGAAGGCTGCAAGTCCAGGATGTCTCTGGATATCTGTGTGGTCCTGCACCATCACCGCAGGAGGGCTCCTGGGCAAGCATCTGTGTTTTCACTAAGTCAGCACTCGATCTATTGCAGCCTGAGGAACTCCCAGATCTCCACGGGGAGATTCCTGGATTTCTGTAAGGTCTGGGCAGCCTCAGCAGCAGGACGAGCCTTTTTTAAATGAATATATGTACAGACAGACAGATAGACCTGTGCATGTTTCAGTATTTTCCCTTTCTTGGAGAAGGAACAAGATTAAAAATGAAACAACCCCTTGCTGCTTGCTCTTCCCCTTGTCTTCACACCTCAGCAGAGCACTGGATGTGAGCACTGCTGAAAGTTGGGTGAGAAATAAAGCCTGTAAAGTTGACCCTGAGCAGCCACATTCATCCTGTGGCCCACGGTCACCAGTGGGTCTGTGGAAGCCCATGGGACCTGCTTGGCTGATGCTGCTGGCAGAGCTGGGTCTGAGCAACAAGCAATGCTGCAGGTCTCACCCTGCCTCTCGGTTTGCATTGGACTCTTGAGGTCAAGATCCTGCATGAGCCCTGTGAGGGGTGGTCAGAATGGGACAAGTGCTGCTATGACTCCTGAGTGGTCATCCCTCAATTAGTGACGGTAATGAGGTCAACCCAGACAGAAGTAACAGTCCTAGCCTGGAACATGGTTATGTGGTGCTTCTGAAAGCTTCATGTCCTTGAACAGACAAAGTCCAGCAAAATCACAAAAAAAATATGAAAGATTAGATTAAAGCCAGGAATATAAGCACAAACCCCCAGCAGAATTTCTGGGATGACCAAGAAAAACAGACAGATCTGAGAACCCACCTTGAAAGGTGTCACAGGTGTGACCTAGGGATGTTTGCTGTGATGGGCTGGCCTCAGGCAACCTTCTGCCTGCTCCTACAGTGGCCCTGGGGCTGTGTGGTGGCAGCTGGATAGCTGAAGGAGACTTATGATAATGAGTTCCTGGAACTGCTTTTAACAATCCCACCCATTTCCCAGGAATACCAATCCACATGTATAGTTTAGTACAACAAATAGAGGTTCAAAACGTGTTTGGGCAGAGTGGTTTGGCGAAGCTGTTCCCCTGCTCTCCAGTGCTGTAATGAACATACCTGCTTTAGAACCTTGCCTGGGTTGTAAGGTTTGTTTCCACACGTCAGCATGTTCCTGAGATCCTCCTTGCAGTTGGCACTTGAACCTTCCTGCACTCTCCACACAGCCTCTTCACCAGCACTCACAAGTGGCTGCTGAGATGCAACAAGAGAAGTGGCTGCTGAGATGCAACAGGTTTTCTCCATGGCAACTGACAAGATGTCCTTCATGTCTCCTCCACCCACTCACCTGGCCAAGATGTAAGTGGAGATGGTTTGATGGGACTTTCTCCTGGCCTACGGGCACTGATGTCCCCACATTACCTGCTACTCTTCCACTGCCTCCCACTGCCAGCAGGTCCCAGACAGGACACAGGGACAGGATGAGGCCACGGTGTCATTGGGGCAGACGTGGTACCAGTTCCCATGGTGCTACCGGTGATGGAAAACAAGAACCCAAAGTTCCTGTGAAGACAGATGAGACTGGGTAGAGAGGAGCCCATGGTAACGGCAGGCAGACAGATGGAGCTGCTGCCTAGCACAGACAAGGGAGAAAAAAACACGAGAGAAGGTAATTCTGCTGAGGAGCCACCACTTGGGAACAGGGATGTGGGGGAGGAAGGCAAGAGGACATCAGGGCTTTCTGGAATAAAATAACACTTCTATCTGATGCTGCTGTTTGCAAATGCCTCAGAACGGCACTGCTGCTAAGAGGAGTGATGCCACCTCCTCTTCCTCCTCCTCCTCTTCCTTTTCCTCCTCTTTCTTTTCCTCCTCCTCTTTCTCCTCCACCTCCACCTCCTCTTTCACCTCATCTTCATCCTCCTCTGCCTTCTCCTCCTCCTCATTGTTTAGTGGTCACCTGGCAGTGCTGGTTAATGGATGGACTCAAAGATCTTAAAGGTCTTTTCCAACCTAAATGGATGTCCTAGCCCCATGGGCATTGGACGTCGCTCCCAGGAAGTTCCCATGGACATTAAGGCTTCCTGGTGCACTTGAAATGCCTCATGACACTTGATATTAAAACTGGTGGTCTATTCCTGTGGTATGTCTGTCCAGGAAGCTGGCTTGTGTGGGGCACAGCCAGGAGGCACTTTTTCTCCCTCCAGGAACTAAAGCGGGAGCAGGAATCCCCATGCCCTCTCCATGACCACAGCCCCAAGCTGCTCTCCTGTCCTCACTCTGGGGCTCCTTCTCCCAAACCTGTCAGGTTCTCTTCTGTGGCTTCTGCTACAAAGCAGTTCATGGCAGTGCAGTGGTGGGAGGGAGGTGTTTAGCAAAGAGATGTCACCTTCCCATCAGAGTAGCTGTCCTCCCTGGGCTGGGGATCAGGCCGGGAGCTTCTTCCAGATCAGCCACAGCTCTTTAATCCTACTCTGGAGCTCAGAGGTGACTGTGTGTTTTAATCCCACCCCAGTCAGGATGGCTGTCAGGGATCCATGATCCCACAGAGCTATCAGGCAGCGAGCATATCGCAGACCCAAAACACATCCTTTGGCATGTCATTCCATCTCACACCAAGACCCACCTGGACTGTGCGAATCCATCTCACACTGAGACCCACACTGAACCTTGAGAGGGCATTTCCTGGTGTGGTGCTGAGGACTTGTGAGCAGTTTGTTGAAGCACAGGAGTTGGCCACTAGCCTGGTAGACCACGGTGATGGTTTCAGGATGCTGAGGACGAGCCCTGACCCAGCGAGAAGCTGAGGCTGAAGGGGTGCAGGGTGAGAGATCCCTGAGGTGCTGGTGGTACACTCCTTTGGGCACACTGCTGGCTCATATCCAGGGTCCAACTCCCCAGGTCCTTTTCCACCAGCAGCTTTCCAGTCACTGCCCCAAGACTGGAGCATTCATGGGGTTATTGTGAGCCAAGTGCAGGACCCAGCACTTGGCCTTGTTTAACCTCATCCCATATGCCTTGGCCCATGGATCCAGCTGGGCCAGATCCCTCTGCAGGGGGAAGGGGTGTGGGGAGCTGTCATGTCTCACTCTGGTGTTGTACTCGAGACACTGCCAAGCCCTGCGCTGTTGCCCTGCCCTACCCCAGCCTGACTGGAGGCATAGATGATCAAGTCCAACCATTGACCTAACACTGCCAGGTCACCACTGAACTATGTCTTCAGCACAACATCTACACAGCTGATGCGGCAGTGAGTGGTTTTGACCTGTTTTACACTTCCACCACAGATATCCAGATGATTGACACAACCACATGGCAGAGGAGAGACCCCAGCTTGGTGCTGGCAGGAGGAGCAGATCCCTAGGGGACACTGGGAGCCCTGGGTGGTGAGGGGACATCTCACCTCCATGTCTCGCTGGAGCACAGTGCTCTAGAGCTGGGCATTACTTGGTGTTAATGATGTTTTAGGAGAAGATGCTAAAAACAGAGATTCTGAAAGCCCCAAGCAGAAGGATGTGCGGGTTGGAGTGAGAGCCTTACAGCAGCACATTTAAAGAGCACAATCTGTTCGGCTTACCCAAGAGAAGATTGAGGGGTGACTTGATTACATTGTGGAAGTACTTTCACAGGGAAATATTAAATGGCTCTTTAATCGAGCCAGGAAAGATAAAAAAAGACTCAATCTCTGGAAGCTGAAGCTAGACAAATCCACACTGAAAATTAGACACAGCATTTTATTGCTGAGGGTGATTAACTGCTGGATAAAACACACTAAATTTGAACAGTCATAACCACTCCAATGACTCTGCTCAGACAGGGCTTCTTTCCTACATCCTGAAAGTTATTAATCCTATTTCTGCTTCCCCCACATCCGAGGTATTTTTAAAATCTGCTCCAGCACTCTGGCATTTGGGATGTCATTCTCATCTTCTCACCCATTTCTGCAGCAGCCTTTTGTCCAGCCTCAGGGACTTGCTATGCCTTTACCTCCCATCCAGCAGGTCTCCAAAGCTGCCTACATGGAGGCCTTCAGCTCAATCATCACTGCTAAAATCCCTCCCTTCCCTCTCCCTGGCATGTGCATCATTTCAGTGGTTTCTTCCCACCTTCCATGTCCCAGAGACTCTTCCAAACACCCTGTCCCAGGGCTGTGTTTGCCCTGCATCCCCTCCTCTTCCTGCATGTCCATTTTCCAGCAGCTCCTGCATGGCACTTGTCACCTCTCCCAGGCCACAGGATCTCTGAGTAAAGAGCTTAACCTCTGAAAGCATTACCTGGAACTACTAAGATGATGAGATGTTTTTTAATCATATTTGTTATGCTCCTTTTCTTTTCAGGCCATGTTTAAGCTTCGTGTTGTGTTGCAGGTCCAGACCCAGGACTTGATTCCAGACCTTGCTCAGGTCAGGTCCACCCTCAGCCAGTTGCAGGACAGGAACCATGGGTGGTATTTTAAGGGTATTACACAAAAGATCCCCACTTGGTTTTCTGCTGCTGGTGTCCCACAGCCAAGGAGTGAGGGAACCTCTGTTCTTCGTCCTATAGGTTGGGGTAGCAAAGCCTCGACAGCATCACCCACATTCCTGTCACCCAGAGCCTGGCCAGCAAAACCCACCAAGAGGTAATGTCATCCAGAGACCAACTGTCCTGGGCTGCATCCTCAGAGAATGGCCAGCAGGTCAGGAAAGGGATTCTGTCCCTCTGCTCCACTCTGGGGAAACCTCATCTGCAATGCTGGGTCCAGCTCTGGAGTCCTCAGCACAGCAGAGACATGGACCTGCTGGAGTGGGTCCAGAGGAGGCCACAGAAATTATTTGAGGGCTGGGAGCCCTCTGCTGTGAAGACAGGCTGAGAGAGTTGGGGTTGTTCAGCCTGGAAAAGGCTCCAGGGAAACCTTATTGCAGCCTTGCAGTCCTGCAAGGGCCTATCAGAAAGATGGGGCCAGGCTTTTTAGCAGGGTCTGTTGGGACAGGCCAAGGGCTGATGGTTTGAAACTGAAAGAGGGAGATTTAGACTAGAGAGAAGGAAGAAACGTTTCCCACTTAGGGTGGTGAGAGCCTGTCCCAGGTTGCCTAGAGAGGTGGGAGATGTCCCATCCCTGGAACCATCCCAGGTCAGGTTGTCTGGGGCTCTGAGCAATCTGCTCTAGTTGGAGATGTCCCTGCTGGCTGCAGGGGTTGGACTAGATGACCTCTAAAGGTCCTTTCCCACCTAAACCATTCCACTGGTCTTCCCCTGCCCAAAGCTACCGCAGCGCCTGTCCGCGGGAGGTGTCAGGTGTGTCCGGAAGGTGTCGCTGTTGTCGGCAACTCCCTCGGAGCGACGCCGCGGCGGAGCACGGGTGCGAATTGCTCCCGGAACAGGCGTTCCCAATCCGCGTTTCCAGGGGGAGCACAGGAACGGACCGAGAACCGGAAGTGTTCCGGGGCTATTCGCAGGCCCGACCGCATGGCGGCACCCTACCGGGACGTTCGGCCGGTTTCGATGGCAGCTCTGCGGCCGCTTCAGGGAGTCAGCGGGGTCACTTGCTGCCCGGGGCGGCGGAGGGAGCGTGACCGGGAGTCTAGGGACGGGAAGACCTCCGGGGACATGGGGGGAATCCGGAACCCCTCGGTCAGCTCTGGTGGCCGCGGGGGGACGTTGGAATCCCGGGAGGGATGCCCCTCTCGATGCTGTCGGAGCCGGTTTCAGGGACCCCTCGGCAGGCGCTTGGAGCCCCCAGGTCCCGCTGGGCAGGACACATACACCCAAGCCCGGCCTCGGTGTCCCCTCAAGGCTCCTATGCCTCTCCCAGGGCCTGCCCCAGCCCTCTCCCAGGGGCCCCATCCCCCTGAGGACTCCACCGCCTCAGGCAGACAGACACAAATAGACACGTGGTGCTGTGCTGCAAACAGATCTTTATTGCTTCCATGACAGGGTCTGGACTCCCTTGGCAACTTCATGGAATCCCAGAATCTTTAAGGTTGAAAGAGACTTTGAAGATCATAAAGTCCAACCATTAACCTAACACTGCCAGGTCACCACTAAACAACGTCCCTCAGCACCATATCTACATGGGGTTTTTTACACATCCAGGAATGATGACTCCACTACTGCCCTGAGAGGCCTGGGCCAGGCGTTGACAACACTTTTGGGGAAGTTGTTCCTCATGTCATAGAATCATCTGGGTTGGAAGGGACCTCCAGAAGTCATCTAATCCAACCCCCTTATAGTGAGCAGAGACATCCCCAACTAAATCAGGTTGCTCAGAACCCTGTCCGGCCTCACCTTGAATGCCTCCAGGGACGGGGCCTCAACCACCTCCCTGGGCAACCTGTTCCAGTGTTCCACTACCCTCACGGCAAGGAACTTTTTCCTAACACCTAATCTAAATCTACTCTTCCCTAATTTAAATCCATTACCCCTTGTCCTTTCACTGCAGGCCTTTGTAAACAGGCCCTCTCCAGCCTCTTTGTAAGTTCCCTTCAGGTACTGGAAGGTCACTATCAGGTCCCCCTGAAGCCTTCTCTTTTCCAGGCTGAACAATCCCAGCTCCCTCACCCTGTGTTTGCAGGGGAGGTGTTCCAGGCCCCTGATCATTTTTGCAGCCCTCCTTTGGACCCACTCCAGCAGGTCCACGTCCTTCCTGTGTTGAGGGCTCCAGAGCTGAACACAGTACTCCAGATGAGGTCTCAGCAGAGCAGAGTACCAGTGGCAGAATCACCTCTCTCGATCTGCTGGTCACACTTCTCTTGATGCAGCCCAGGATGCGATTTGCCTTCTGGGCCGCCAGCGCGCACTGCTTGCTCATGTCCAGCTTCTCATCCACCAACGCTCCCAAGTCCTTTTCTGCAGGGCTGCTCTCTATCTCCTCGTCCCCCAACCTGTATTGATAGTGGGGATTGTTCCAACTCAGGAGCAGGACCCTACACTTGGTCTTGTTAAACCTCATGAGATTCCTCTGGGCCCACCTCTCCAGCCTGTCCGGGTCCTTCTGGATGGCATCCCGCCCCTCCAACTTATCAACAGCACCACACAGCTTAGTGTCATCAGCAAACTTGCTGATAGTGCACTCAATCCTGCTGTCGATATTGTTTATGAAGATATTAAATAGGACAGGTCCCAGTACAGACCCCTGAGGCACACCACTTGTCACTGGTCTCCATCTGGACTTTGAGCCATTGACTACTGCCCTCTGGATGCGACCATCCAGCCAATTCCTTACCCACTGAACAGTCCACACATCACATCCATAGTTCTCTAACTTAACCAGTAAAATGTTGTGAGGGACTGTGTCAAAGGCCTTACAAAAGTCCAGACAGACCACATCCACAGGTCGTCCCTTGTCCACTGAGGCAGTCACATGATCATAGAAAGCCACCAGGTTTGTCAGGCAGGATCTGCCATTAGTGAAGCCATGCTGGCTATCTCTGATCACCTCTCTGTCCTCCATGTGCCTTATCAGACCTTCAAGGAGAATCTGCTCCATGATCTTCCCAGGCAGAGAGGTCCAACCTAAACTTTCCCTGGCACAACTTGAGAATGTTTCCTCTTGTCCTATCTCTTGCTCCTTGGGAGAAGAGACCAACTCCCACCTGGCTCCAACGTCCTGCCAGGGAGCTGTAGGGAGTGAGGTCTCCCCTGAGCCTCCTCTTCTCCAGGCTGAACAACCCCAGTTCCCTCAGCTGCTCCTCACAACATTTTTGCTCTAGACCCTTTGTTGCCCTTCTCTGGACACACTCCAGCACCTCAGTGTCCTTCTTGGAGTGAGAAGCCCAAAGCTGACCCCAGGATTTGAGGTGTGGCCTCCCCAGTGCCCAGTCCAGGAGGACAATCCCTGCCCTAGTCCTGCTGCCACACTAGTGCTGATCCAAGCCAGGATGCTGGTGGCCTTCTTGGCAGCCAACTTATCTAGCAAAATGCTGTGAGAAACAGGGTCCAAAGCCTTACTCAAGTCCAGGTAGACAGTTCCAGAGCCTTTCCTTCATCCACTAGCAGGTCAAGCCCTGGGGAGGAGGCAGCAGGCACTAGCAAATTCATGTTCTGTGATTGGGCAGGATGAGTCCCCTCCTGTGCTCTGGAGCAGCCACAGCTACTGCTGGCAGCCAGCTGGCTCTTCGCCATTGCCAAGGGTCCCCTTGTCATCCCCATGGGCCTGCAGGTGCCGCATCAGCTTGCTCTTGGAGCTGAAGCCCAGACAGCACTGGGTGCAGGTGAAGGTCTTGTAGCGCCGGTGGAGCTTCTTGTGGGTGGTGAGGTTGGCCTTGTTGCAGAAGGCCTTGTCACACTGCGGGCAGGCGAATGGCCGCTCGCCTGTGTGGACCCGCAGGTGGACCAGCAGGTTGCCGCTGTGCCTGAACCCACGACCGCAGTCAGGGCACTTGTGGGAGCGCTCGAGTGCATGGCTGCGCTGGTGGATCACCAGGCTTTCCCGCCAGCTGAACCTGCGCCCGCAGCGCCCGCAGACAAAGGGCTTTTCCTCCTCCTCCTCCTCCTCCTCCCTGCTGCACATGGCACAGTGACGGCTCAGGCTGGCCTCGTCCTCAAAGCACTTCTTGCAGTGGGGGCACTCATGGCCAGTGGCATTGGCGTGCTCCCTGCCATGTGCTTGTAGGTCACGCTTGTGGCGGAAGTGGTGGCCACAGAGCAGGCAGGAGTGGCCACCCTTGCCACCATGGCTCACCCGGTGCCGCAGCAGGTCGCCCTTCACGCAGAAGGTCCTGCTGCACTCGGTGCAGGCATGCCGGCGGCTGCCACGGTGCTTCTTGTGAGTCAGGAGGTTGCTGTGGTGCCGGAAAGCTTTGCCACAGGCGCTGCACGGGTAGGAGGGTGCTGGATGTGGGTGGTGCTCCTCATCATGGTGCTGCTCATCCTGGTGCACACTCAGCTCGGCCTTGGCCTCGAAGCTCTGCCCGCACGTGCCGCAGATGAGGAGCCCCTCACTCCCCCTCTGCTCCTGGGGAGGGTCCCTGGCCCAGTCCCCCAGCTCTGCATCATTCCAGAGTGGGGGGTACCCTGACTCCTCAGCCACCTCACACAGCACCCAGCGGCCCTGGTCATCATCCTCAGACAGATCCCTGCTGGTTGTCCCGTCCCAGGTAGCTGTGGGGAAGAGGGGTGCAGTCATGATGAGGGGTGTCCTGGTGTGGAGGCTGACCTGCTGCAGTCCTCATATCACCAACCCCTTGCCACTGCAGCCTCCCCTCACTCCTGCAATGCCCACAGGACAAATGGGCTGGGGGGATGAGGTGAGACACCCAAACCCACCCAGTGAGGGTGGCAGATGGGACCCTAGACTGGGGAGGGTCTGACTGGGGCCAGCTGCCATACTGTGCTCAGGGTTTTTGCCTCTAATTTACAAAATCAGCACCGATTTCCCAGCCCGGTGTCCCTGTGGTCACTCAAGGTGTCTCCACAGTCACTTACAGGTGCCAGAGGTGTTGGGACCTCCACTGTCCCCCTCGCCATAGGGGAATCCCTCATGTGTCCCCTCCCCAGGATCCATTTTGTAGATGACTTTGAACTGGGGACCTGTGCAGGAGAGACAAGCCTCAGCATGCCTTGAGCCACCCTCTGAACGTCACTGTCACTGTGCCCGGGGGATAGCAGCTGTGGGAGCAGTGGGGTCAAGGACCTACCACGTCCAGGGGCCTGGGGAGAGGCTGGTGCCAACTGTGGTGTTGGTAGTGAACTAGGACACACCAGGGTGGGGAGCAGCAGGGCCAGGATTCCTCACGCACTGGGGATGAACTCAGCAAGGCTGAGGAGGGCAGTGGGCACATCCCAGCCCTGCTCTGCATGGAGAGATGGCAGCTCAGGCTCTGCCCATGCATAGCTGGTGGAAAGGATCAGGCTGCAGACCCCTGGCTGAGCCTCCAGACCCCTGGCCCGCCCTCCAGCCCTGCTCCCAGTGGAGCAGCAGTGTCAGCCCTGCACTGGGTTCCCCAGGGCCTCATCCTTACCCAGGCTGGTGACAAGGTTCCGGTTGTCCATTGTCACCTCCCAGTAGAGCTCCCGCTGCCACGGTGCCAGCAGGAGCCACTCCTCGGGGGAGAAGTAAACGGCCACGTCCTCGAACGTCACTGTGCCCTGAAACCAGAGCAGGGGCTGGGGGGACCCTGGGACCCCAGGGTGGGGTGATGGGGACCCCTGGGCTGTCCCGGTGCTCCCCAAGCAGCTCCTCACCATGACCCGAGGGTCTGGGCTGCACCCGGAGTGGGAGGGTGATGCTCAAAATCCTCAAGCTCAGCACGGCTAGGGCCACAAGCAGTCCACGACAGCTCTGCACCCACCGGGACCAGGCCCTCCCCCCTGCCCGGTCCCGCTCCCACGGCGTCCCCGCTCGGCTTTACCTGCTGCATCTCTGCCTGGGGCCAGCGGAGAGACGTAGCGGTGGGATGCTCCGATACAGGGCTCCGTAATGGCACAGACGGATCCACGGCCAGGGCGGGCCCGGAAGGGAGAGGGCGGAACGGCAGCGTGGGGCCGCGTCTGGGAGCGTCGGCACCGGGCATAGGGAGTACGGGAAGCTGAGAGCATCAGCCCCAGGCATCGGTAGCCCCGGACATCGGGAGCGTCGGCACTGGTCACAGGGAGCCCCGAGCACCGGAAGTGTCAGCCCTGCGGGTGGGGTGGGCACCTGGAATAGCGGGGATCATCGGCCCCGGATACTGGGAATCGCGGGGAGCATCGGGACTGGGCCGGGACTGCCAGCACCGGTCATGGGGAGCACCAGGCACAGGGACTCGCAGGGAGCATCCGCCCCGGGCACCAGGAACATCAGCCTTGGGAGGAGCAGAAGGCAGGCCCCGGACTGGGCAGGAGCCTGTTTGGGGCTCTGAGCAACATGATCTAATTGGAGATGTCTCTGCTTGTTATCCCAAACGTGGGATGGTTCCTGGTGTGCAATAAACCAATCTCACACACAGAGAGGAGATGTGGTTTTATTACAAAGTTGCCTAAATTTGGGTGCTAGGTTTTTTTTGACTAAGCACACCCAGGTGGTTTCTGCGACTCTATTTATACATAAGTTCATCAGTACTTTTCCACAAATCCATCCCCTTAATACTGATTGGTTAGTAATTTACAGATAGCTTTGTAACATTTATTCCCTTTGTGCATGTCCAGTGGGGAATGGTCTTGGGCTGGGGTCTTCCAACTAGTAGGTGTGATTTTTAGTATTCTAATGAGGGTACTTCCTTTAAGGATTTTGGTTATCACTTCTTTAGCTGACTACTCAAATTCTAACATAGGCAAGATAACTAAAGGTACATATGGTTTACATATTCTCTAGGATGTTCTTCCTTCAAGGACAACTCACTCCTGATTAGACCCTTCCTCAACTAATCATTCTTGACAATGTCAAGGACGCTCACCCTGGCCTGAGATTCAGTGCCTAGGTTTAGTTTCCTTAATTCATACAAAAGATCGACTACCCTAAACTACACAATATGCAGAACGAAGGACTGGCTCCGTCATTTTCAGGTAACACACTCACTGCCAGGGGTGGGACTAGACTGACCTCTAAAGGTTCCTTCCAAATCGATTACAAGCCCCCTCCCAACAAAAGCTGCCTCCTCATGGAACATGCACAGTGAAAAAAGAGAACACTGTGTCTTTTAATGAAGTCCAGACCGTGCAGGAGCCAAGAGCAGTGGCTATGACTATGGACTAACCAACCAGCAACGCAGGGAAGGGAACTTTCTGCTGCAGGTAACCTATGGACACATACTGGATGTTGCTGTGGGTCCACCCAGCACCCACCTGAGCGCAGAGCTGGCGCAGCAGAACTCTCCACTCCGTGTGTCTGTGGGCTCTGGAGACAACAGGCTAAGGGCGCTAGGTGTGTCCTGGAACGGAGCAGGTGCGGTGAGGCCTACGGAAGTAACCCCAGCGTGGAGGGGACTGTGGCTCCCGGCGCGTACCGCGCAGCGACACAGCGCAGGCGTGTAGCGGGACCCGAACTCCCGACACTCCTCACGGCGGGAGACGCCGCTCCTCT
This sequence comes from Galbula dea, assembly GCA_013399015.1. Classification (NCBI taxonomy): domain Eukaryota; kingdom Metazoa; phylum Chordata; class Aves; order Piciformes; family Galbulidae; genus Galbula; species Galbula dea. Next base: position 14,192 of record VWZX01007833.1, read on the forward strand.
CCGGAAAAGGACTACAGCTCCCGGCGTGAACTGCGGCGAGAGCACACCCTGCGAATACCTAGAGCAGGGCGGCAGCTCCCGGCATGCACGGCGCGGCGCCGCACCGAATGCTTGAGGCGGGACCGCTGATCCCAGCGTGCATTGTGGCGGTGATTCTGTGCATGCGCATATCCTGACCACGGTGCCCGGCAGTGAAGCGGAAGCGGTGGGATGGCGGCAGGTGAGGGTAGCAGAGCGGCCTCGGTTCCGGTTGCTTGCGGTCCGGCGGGTTGACGGCCCCGCTCTGTGCCCGCAGGTCGGTAGCGCTGCTGCCGTCATGGCGCTGATCGAGGGCGTTGGCGATGAAGTGACGGTGCTCTTCGCCTTGTTGCTGGTCGCCGTGGTGCTGGGGCTGGCTTGGGCCTCAACCCGCGCCCCCGAGCCCGCCGCGACGCCCCGCGACGATGTGACGCTGTCCGAGGAAGGACCGAGCGCTGACCCCGCACCCGTAGAGCACAAGGCCCCGGCGGCGTCTGCGGTGGCCGGAGCGGCTCCCGATGGGGCTGGTGAGCTGGCGGCGGGGCTGCGGCCCCGGACCGGTCCCACACCGGTGGAAGGCCCGCTCGGGGAGGGGGACGGCGACCCCACCGAGCCCACCATGGTGCTGCGCCTGAAATTTCTCAACGACACAGAGCGTCTGGCCCGGGTGTGCCCTGGTGACACCGTCGGGGCCCTGAAGAGGTGAGGGACAGGTCAGGCTGGTTCTACTAGGGCACTGGACATGGCTGTCACGGCTTAGGGCATTTCCTGGGGCGGCCTCAAATTCTGCCGGCAGCTCGTTCTATCCCTGGAGCAGCTGGGAGCTGCTGCTCTTACCCTGGTACAGGTGCCCCACGGTGCCTTTCCCCCGTGGGGCAGTCGGATGGCCTGTTCTGGTGGGCACCTTCGCTTCTGGTAATGGCTGGGGCAGCTGGTGGCGAGGCAGGGACTCGGGGTTCAGGTGAGTGGGTGGTGAGGGTGGGTGCGTTCACAGCAGCATCATGTCTCCATCCTCATCCCCTACTGCAGGACCTATTTCCCTGGGCAGGAGCAGCAAGTGAGGCTGATCTACCAGGGCCAGCTGCTGCGTGATGACAGTCAGAGCCTGGCTGCTCTGCACCTGGCCCACAACAGTGTCCTGCACTGCCACATCTCCCAGCAGGGCTTGGCCCCCACACCTGCCAGCCCCCATGCCTCCGCCGACCCCATGCATGCTGCCCTCAATGTAGGCAGCCTCATGCTGCCACTCTTCGTCCTGCTGCTGGCCGTTCTCTGGTACTTCCAGCTCCAATATCGCCACGTCTTCACCGCCACCGCCACCACCTTCCTGGCCGGCCTCACCCTCCTCTTCAGCTTCATGGCTTTCACCATGTACCGCAGATAGCACGGCCCCAGGACCTGCCACGCTTGAACCTGTGGGGTCTGAAGGAGTGGGTGCCCAGGCAGGAGGCCTGATGCCTGCCCCCACACTGTGTGCTGTGCTTTGGGACTGGGCAGCACTGCTGCCAGAGCCAGGGCTGCTGCAGGAACAAGTGCTGTGCTACCTCGGGGAGGGTCCCAGTGCCCCCCTTGCCCTGCACCACTTTTTGCCTGGCCCTACTGTCCCACCCACCTTTCCCGTGGTCCGGGACCAGCCGGTTCCACACACGGGAGCTCCTGTTTGAGCCGGCTGTGCCCTGCTTGACACGGTGCCTGATCCCTGTGGCCAGGGCTGCGTCCCTGGGGAGGTACAGCCAGGACGGCTCCCCGGGGACCCCGAGGTGCTGGTGCGGGCGGGGGGACGCGCTCTCCGCCGCTCTGTCACGATTAAAGACTGTGAACGGTAGCGGGATCCCGGTTCTGCTGCGCCGTGGGGATACCGCGACGGCGAGAGGGGGCGGGGCGGGGCGGTCTCGCAGTCCGCGCCTATCGCGAGGGGCGGGGCTCCGGGAAGGGACGGGGCTTTCCCCTTGACGCAGGGGCGGGGTCGCGCCTCGGGCCACGCGATCCGCAAGGCCGCAGTGCGCCTGTGCGGGCAGATCCGCCCCGCTCCCTTCACCGGGCGCTCTTTCATTGGAGGACGGGGTGTGGCTGTTTGCGTGCGGTGTGCACGCAACGGCATCGCCCCCGGAAGTGTGGTGGGCGCGGGGGGCGGGCCTGCGGCCTCCTCCCGGGGGCCGTCGGGAAGATGGCGGAGTCGGTGTCCGGGCGGCGCTGAGCGGCCAGGGCGGCGGCGGCGAGTCCCCGTGTGGCCGCGAGCGCCATGTAGGGCTGGGCCGGGGCCGGTGGGACGAGGGGTGCGGATGGGAGGCTGCGGGGATGGGGACGTGGGTAGGACGAGGGGCGCGGTTTCGGTGCGGCCCAGCCGCGCCCGGGCCTCCCGGTACCGACGTACGAGCGCTCATTGCGCCCCTGGGTCCCGGTACTGCTTGAGGGGAAGATCTGTGCGGCCTGGGAGTCGCAGTACCGGAGCAGGGGAAGATCGGGACGGCCTGGGTGTTCCGGTAGCGGGGGACGACAGCTCGGGGCGGCTTGAGGGTCCCGGTACCGGAGAAGGAAAGATCGGCACCGCCCAAGGGTACCGCTACCGGGAGAAGGGAAGATCGGGGCTACCGATACTTGAGGAGGAGTGCTCACTGCGGCCCTGGGCTTCCGGTACCGCCAGAAGAGAACATCAGGGTGCCGGTACCGAGGGGGTCTCAGAGGCGGGAGCTGTGTGGGGCAGCTGCCCCTCCACCGAGGCGGATCCGTGCGGGGGGGTCCCGGTGGGCTCCGTATGTCCCTTACAGGCTCCAGCTGTGCCAGAGGCAGGAGCTCACTGTACCCCTCCCCTCGTTTCTGTTCACAGGGTCTCCCGGTTCTCGGAAGCCTCCCGAGCCGCCCGGCCCTCGCCATGCTGCGCCTGCTGCCATGGCTCCGTGCTCTGACCCGGGAGAGCTCGTGGCCCGGAGTCGCAGGGGGCCTGGCTGCCGGTGACTGGAGCGGGGCCGGGATGTATCCCACCTGCTACTGCGCGGGCAAAGGCAAGCAGCGAGCCGTGCTGCTGCCCCTGGAGCCCTACGGCCATGGGCTGCTGCACACCTTTCCCCCGGATGCCTACAGGACTCGAGGCCACGGCAAGAGGAAGAGCTGGAACTTCATCCATGAGAAGATGAGCTATGATACCTTCTTCACCATGAAGCGGCTGATAGAGCGCTCACGCAGCGTGGGGGAAGTGCTGCGGTGGGTGACACAGAACCCCGGCAAGGTTTCTGCTAGCCACTACCCCATTGCCCTGCACAAACTCGGCCAGATCCTGCAGCAGCAGGGGCAGGGTACAGTGAACGGGGAGAGCCGGGGGCCTGGCCCTGTGCTGGAGCAGCCAGAGTTCCACACTCTCTGCCAGGCCATCATCAGTGGCTGCTCCAAGTTTGATAACTTCAGCATTGTTAACTGCCTGTATGCAGCTGCTGCCCTGGGTGAGTGTTGAGCTACCAGTGGTGTGTCCTTGGCAGACAGGGGTGTTGGGTGGGCAATGGGACATGGACCAGCGTGTGGGCTTGTGAGGTTAAGGGGGAGCTTGTGAGTGCAGCTACTGTGGGGAAAGGAAGGACATTGAAACAGGAGCTGGTGTCTGCCTTTGTGTGTGGGTTTATGCATGGTGGTGGCTTTGTGGCAGAGTGAACTGTGCCCTTTGAGGATGTGGTTCTGCCTGAGGGATGTAGGAAGGGAGTCTGATGGCTCTCGGGGGCAGGGAGGCGGCTCAGCTAGCCAGAGCACCCAGTGACCAGTGCTGCCAGGTGGGGTTGGGATAAACCACTCCTTGAGGAAAAAACTTTTTTTTGTCTGAGGGTGCAGAGCTTTGGCCCAGGCTGCCCAGAGAGGTTGTGGAGTCTCCTTCTATGGTGAGATTCCAAACCCACCTGGGGGTGATCCCGGGCAGCCTGCTCTGAGTGACTCTGCTTTAGTAGGGGGGTTGGACTGGATGATATCCAGAGATCCCTTCCAGCCCTCACTGTGCTGGGTTTCTAGGGTTGAGTGTGTCCCTGAAAATCCACAAACACCTGAGCTTCAAAGTGTGAGACACGAGATCTCAGCTAAGCCCTTCACAAGCCACAAACCCTCTGTCATTAGGTGTTCAATACTCAGGAGAAAAGGTTCAAGCTGGTTGGGTTCCTGCACAGCAGCAGTCTTTGGGCTGGCTGAGGGACTGTCTCAGTGGGGAATGTCCTGGGGGGCTGTGTTCTAGGGGGCTCCCCCTTTGCTAGCCCCCCCAAAGCCCTGCAGACTCCTGACTGCAACAAAGTGGTTGCTGACTGGTTGTTGGTGCGTGCCCTCCCCACTGCCACTATTCCAGCCTCCTGTCCTCCTCAGTCCCAGGTCTCTTCCATCCTGTTTGCTTTGCTTTCCCACCACAGCTGCCTGCTGGGCCTCAGCCTTGGCTGAGCCACTCTTGGAGCCGAGGGTTGATGCAGTAACTCTAGATGTTGCTGAAGTGGGGCGGGGGGTGGCTCTGCTTTTCCCGCTCTGTCTCGGTGCCTGGTGTTTGTTGACACTGAGCTGGGGCTGCCAAACACCTCTCCCCTTGGCTTTGCTCCCCCCAGCCTGCTCCGGGTCTGCCCTTCCCTGCTCCCCACGCTCATTAATAGCTCCTCTACCTCATTAATAACACTCCTCACCCCCCTTTCTGAGGCCTTTTTTTAAGGAACAAAGCAACTGCTCAGACCAATTCTTCACTTCCACTTTCTGACTCATTTTGGATTAAGGATAAATCACAGCAGCTCACCCCATGCTGCCTCTGGTGCTGCAAAGCACTTTGGAAAATGGCAATCCCATCAGACGGCTCCAGGGAGTGGAGCTCTGGCTGCCAGGGCCTCATACAGTGCTTGACGCTTCACCTGCCTCCCAAAAATATTGCTCCTGACACCTGAGGTTTGGCCTTTGCCTTTCCTCGTCCCCACGCTCTGTGCCTGGCCCTGTGGCTCTCCATGCTTGGGTAACATTTCCAGAGCTGGAGGAAAGTGTTTTCCTAGGAGCAAAGGCTGTATGGAAGGCTGCAAGAAGGAACATGAGAGGATTAATTCATAGATTCATTAAGGTTGGAAGAGACCTTTAATATTATCGAGTCCAACCATTAAACAGCAGTGCCAGATCACCACTAATGCATGGCCCTCAGTACTACATCTCCACGGCTTTTCAACCCCTCCATCCAGGGATGGTGACTCCACCACAGCCCTGGGCAGACTGGGCCAGGCCTTGACAACCCTTTGGGGGAAGAATTTCTTCCTCATGTCCAACCTAAACCTCCCCTGGCACAACTTGAGGCCATTTCCTCTTGTCCTGTCACTTGTTACCTGGGAGAAGAGACCAAACCCCACCTGGCTCCAACCTCCTGTCAGGGAGTTGGAGAGAGTCAGGTTTCCCCCTGAGCATCCTCTTCTCCAGGCTAACCAAGCCCAGTTCCCTCAGCTGCTCCTCACAACACTTGTGCTCTAGACCCTTCTCCACCTTCCTTGCCTTTCTCTGGACACACTCCAGCACTTCAATGTCATTCCTGGAATGAGGAGCCCAAAACTGACCCCAGGATTTGAGGTGTGGCCTTCCCAGTGCCCAGTCCAGGAGGACAATCCCTGCCTTATTGCTGCTGCCTCACTAGTGCTGATCCAAGCCAGGATGCTTTTGGCCTTCTTGGCCACGTGGGCACTCTGCTGCCTCCTCTTCAGCTTCTGTAGATCAGCAGGCCCAGGTCCTTTTCCTTTGGTTTGGTCACTCACATGATGTTAGATATGTGCTCTGGCTGCAGTGAGGATGGCTGTGCCTGGGGAGATGGGGTCGAGTGTCCCTAACCCCTTCCCTGCCTCGCAGGCCTGCCAGGGGAATCTCCGCTGGTTCGTGTGCTGGAGGAGGAATCCCGGAGCCGCCTGGGCCGCTTCAACCAGAAGGATGTCTCCATGGTCTTTAGCAGTGTGATGAGGCTCCACCCATCCAGCCCCCACCCTTTGGTCGAGTCCTGCCTCAGCAGCCTGGAGCGGCACCTGGAGAAGGAGAGACATCCCCAGACCCTCTTCCTACTTCTCTCCTACTACCGTCTGCGGGCACAAGCACTGCAGGGTCACCAGGCCTCTGACCAGCAGCTCATCAACAACCGCAAGATCCTGCGGCTTGTCAGGCACACCCTGGGGCAAGTGAGCGCCATGCGGGAGCACGAGCTCGCCCTCTTGGATGAGATGCTGGCCTTGTGTGCCCAGGAGGCAAACAACAAGGCCCTGGAGGCCATCTTCAGCTCACAGCTCTTCTATGAGAACCGCCAAGAGCGATTCATCCGCAGTATGGCAGGTGAGGGCAGGAGCTGCCAGGCAGGGTCCTGTCTGTGCCTTTGGAGCTCCCTTGCTTCGCCCCAGAGGACATCGGGGTTTGGGACAGCACCAGCTGGGGCCTTGCTGAGCAGCAGGGCCCACAGGAGCGAGGCTGGAGCAGGAGGTGCTTTGCCTTAGACTACATCTAAGGAAGAAATGTTATACACTGAGGGTGGTGAGGCCCTGTCTCATGTTGCCCAGAGAAGTGGGAGATGTCCCATCCCTGGAACCATTGCAGGTCAGGTTGTTTGACATTCTGTGTACCTGCTCTAGTTGGGGATATCCCTGCTCACCGCAGGGGCGTTGGACTAGATAACCTTGGAAGGTCCTTCCCCACCCAAACCACTCTGTGATTCCATGATTTTGGCCACCCTGTCCCTGATGTCCCAGCCCAGCCCTCCCAGGGCCTGAGCCCACCTTGCCTCAAGGCGGGAGCAGGTTGGGTTTGGTGGAGTCTCCATTCTCTACATGTTCAGGCTGTGCTGTCTGGGTGCACGGGAGGGGAACCTGCCCCAGCCTCTTACAGGCCCCATAGCAGGATGGTTTCTGGGACCTACCTGGTCTCAGGAGGGGTGGCTCTGTTGCCCGGGCCCTGCTGTCCGCCTCTGCCTGCACTACCTTTGCTTCCCAGGCTGTAATGGCCTCAAGAGAGCTGTGGTTTGCTTTGTGCAGAGTGGCTCCCCAGGAAGGCAGAGAACCTCACCCCCTACACGATGGCCCTCATTGCCAAGTACGTGGCCCGGCACCGGCTGCGAGAGCCACGGCTGCTCGATACCATTGCAAACTTCCTCCTGAAGCGTGGGGAGCAGCTCGACAGCAAGGTGAGTGTCCTGCCCCGCCTGCCTGGGGCTGCCTCTGGGGCTTGGGGAACCATGTCCCTTTTCTGCTGTCAGACTGGGACATCTCACTGTGAGACCAAGGGGGATGTGCCCTGATCAGTCTGGGCTGGGAGAGGCTGGTTTTGCCCAGCTCCAGGGGAGGGCCTGGTCTGGCTTGACCTCAGCAGAGGTTTAGGCTGGACACAGGGAACAATTTCTTCCCCAAAAGGGTTTTAAAGGCCTGGCCCAGGCTGCCCAGGGCAGTGGTGGAGTCACCGTCCCTGAAGGGGTTGAAAAGCCCTGGAGATGCGGTGCTGAGGGCCATGGGTTAGTGGTGACCTGGCAGTGCCGGTTAACAGTTGGACTTAAGGATCTTAAAGATCTCTTCCAACCAAAACATTTCTGTGATTCTCTGTCTCCTCTGCCTGCAGGTGATCCAGAAGCTGGTGTTTCCCTTCAGCCGCATGAATTACCGCCCATCCAACCACAGCGAGCTCTTCCCCAAGCTGGAGGCCATCCTCGAGCAGAAAGCCAACAGCTCACCCCTGGCCACTGTCAACATCCTCATGTCCATGTTCCAGCTCAGCCATTTCCCTCAGAGCGTCCTGCACCAAGTCTTCTCCCCAGCCTTCATCACCAACGTGATAAGTATGTTGGGCCTTCTCTGAGCGAAACACAGCCCTTAAAAGCTTGGGGCTGGGGAGGGGTTTGGAAGCGCTGGGAGCCCGGAACCCCCCTTGAGCACAGGACCACCCTGCGAAGGGGGCGGCTGTGTAGCATCATCTGTAGCCATCCTTTAGTCTGTCCTCTCCCCACAGGTAGCCCCTACGCCCTGATAGTCCGCCGCTACCTCTCGCTGCTGGACGCGGCAGTGGAGCTGGAGTTCCGCCAGTACAGTGGCCCACGGCTCGACCCGCGCTACCGTGTCCTCATGTTTGAGCATGCCCTGACCGCTGATGAGGCCAACAGAAAGTACAGGTCGGTGGTCACTGCTGGGGAGGGGAGGGCAGGACCTGTACTGGGGTAAAGACCTGTATATGAGCTCTGAGGCCTCTAGAGAAGCAATACAGAATCATTTAGGTTGGAAGGGACTTTCAAGATCATTGAGTCCAACCATTACCCAGCACTTCCAGGTCACCACTAAACCATGGCCCTCAGCACCGCATCTCCATGGTGGTGGAGTCACCATCCCTGGAGGGATTTAAAAGCCATGGAGATGTGCTGCTGAGGGGTGTGGTTTAGTGGTGACCTGGCAGTGCTGGTTAACGGTTGGACTTGATGATTTTTTCCAAGCTAAAGACTCTGATTCCCTGGTTCTGTGGGAGGGCTCGGGGCAACCATGCTCAGGAGCAGGCTGGGGCCCTCCCTAACCCTCTGACTCTGCTTTTCCTCCCAGTTACAAGGGGCTGGTGGCTGAGGCCCTGCGGCAGCTGGTGGGGGAGGAGTGCTACCGGCAGGACGAGGTGCTGCCCCCGGGATACTGCACAGGTAGCAGCCCCCAGCTGTGGGGCAGGGCCCTGGCTCCAGGGAGGGGCTGGCAGGTGGGATCTGGGGGGATGTGGGTGCAGCAGAAGCCTTGTAGCTGCCATGATGATTGGCAGTAGGAGCGTCACATAAGGTTCTTGAGCCCTGTGTCATCAGTAGTGTGTCTCAAAGGGTCCCTGAGCCTATGTCCCATCAGCAGGGGGCCATGCAGGTTCTTCAAGCTCTGTCCCATCGGCAGGGTGGGGTCTCGGGCCAGGACTGATCCATGGTCTCTCTACAGACTTCCTGCTGTGGATTAACCGCTCGGGCACTGTGCTGCCTCTGTCCCGTGTTCCTGCTGCCTCCAAGGCTCCCTCTGCCCTCACCAACACATCCCCCTCCACCACTGCTGCCATCTCTTTGCGCTCCAGCGTCCTGGCTCTCACCTCGGACTTGCAGGACTTTGCCCCGTTTGCTTCAGAGGGGCCAAGCAGCCCCTCAGGCACCCGGGAGAAGAGCCTGGCCGGGAGGTTCCTGCCCACACTCTGCCCTGCCCCAGGGGGCCCTTGCTACCAGCCCCCCTCGGACTATTACTGCAGGATGAGCAAGGAGCCCTCCCTAGAGAGCCAGGGCAGCTCCACCCTGAGCAGCCCCTCTGAGTGCCTCTCTGCACAGCCACCTCCCACCCCCGACTGCTCCCCCGGGGGCACCTCCACAGCCACACTCTTCCAGTTCCCCATCAGCAAGATTCTGGAGGAGGAGGAGGACGAGGAGATTTCTGCTGGCTGCCCTCACCACGATCACAGCTGCTTCCAGGGGGAGCAAGGCCAGGAGGAAGCAGAGGAGCAGAGCCCACCAGCCAGCCAGGACACCTGCCCCCCACCCTCACCATGCCGGCCCAGCCCCATGAGAGGGCCTGGTGATGGGGTGCAGGGAGTCGAGGAGATCCAGAGGTACTGGGCGGAGCACATCCCTGTCCCCAATCACTTTTGTCAGGACAGCCACCTCAGCCTCTGTTGGCCCTGGCCTTCTCCTGGCCTGGCTGTCAGACCCCTGTCCCCACCATGCCTAGACCCTCGGGTGCAGCATGTTCCCCCTCGGCCCAGATCCTGGGGTGCAGCATGTCCCCACCACCATCCCCACACCCTGAGATGCAGCAGCACATCCACATCTCTCCAGACCCTGGGGTGTGGCATGTCCCCAGGCCAGGCATGGCTGCCACTGCCACCATCCAGGCACAAGGAGGGTGGGGGGTGCTGCCTTTCGTCCCTGATTGTTCTGGGGACCAGGTGATGCTGGTGGCTGTTCCGTGGCATAGGGTGACCCTGCCCTGTCCTGTCCCCTGCAGGGTGGTGCTGTCAGTCAATGACAAGTGGCATTACTGCCAGAACTCTGACATACTGGTGGGCTCGCGAGCCATGAGGGACAGGCACTTGCGGCTGCTGGGCTATTGTCTGGTGCAGGTAAGTGGGAGCTGCTCTCTTCCATCCTCCCCCTTGGCAGGTCCTGCCTCTGGCCTTGTGGCAAGGTCAGTGATGGGCACAGTGGGATGAAATCTGATGGAAGCAGGCAGTGACTCATAGAAATCCCAGCATGGAAGGGGTGGGAAGGGGCCTCTGGGGATCATCCAGTCCAGCCTCCCTCCTAAAGCAGGGGCACCCACAGCAGCTTGCCCAGGATCACCTCCAGGTGCCTTGGGAATCTCTCCACACAAGGAGGCTCCACAACCTCTCTTGGGCAGCCTGGGCCAGGGCTCTGGCACCCTCACAGCAAAAACCTTTCTCCTCCCATTCAGGTGGAACCTCCTGGCTTCCAGTTTGTGCCCAGTGCCCCTGGGCCTGTCCCTGGGCACCACTGAGCAGAGTCTGGCCCCAGCCTCTTGCCCCCAGCCTTCAGCTCTTGCTCAGCATTGAGCAGCTCCCCTCTGGGGCTGCTCCTCTCAAGGCTAAGTAGCCCCAGGGCTCTCAGCCTTTCCTCCCCCCAGAGATGCTCCAGTGCCATCAGCTTCTTCCTAGCCTCCAGTGGACTCTCTCCAGTAGTCCCTGGTCTCTCTCCAACTGGGGAGCCCAGAACTGGACCCAGGACGCCAGATGTGGGCTGACTGGGGCAGAGCAGAGGTGGTGGATAGCCTCCCTTGACCTGCTGGTCACACTCTGAATGTACCCCAGGAGACCCTTGGCCTTCTTGGCCACAAGGGCACGTTGCTGGCTCCTGGTGAACTTGTCCACCAGCACTGCCAGGTCCTTCTCCACGTGGCTCCTTTTTTGACCTCTCCCACCCCACCCCAAGACTTTTCCCAGGCTGCTGGTGGGTGAAACCAGCCCCAGTGCCCTGGTAGAAGGCACAGGCAAGGGGTTGGGTTGGGGCAAGGCAAGGGGAACCTCTCAGTTCACCCCTTTTGCAGCCCTGGCTTCTGTGGGTGCAGCCTTTAGCCTGTCCATGGGGAAACAGGAGGAGCCAATGGTGGAGCCCTCGAGGCTTCATCCATTTCCTTGTCCTCTTGTTTCTTTGGGAATATCAGCTGTCCTTGTAAGGTGTGCAGCATCTACAAAACTCTTTGTGGAGTGATTTTTACCTTGAGGATGGATCTTTCTGAAGAAAACACCTCAGGAGTGCTGGCCTCTGGTCCCTGTTTACTTCTCAACTTCAGAGGTCACCTGAATTTCAGCCACAGATCTACCAAGCAGTCCCATAACCATTCCTGAAAGCTCTTTACCTCCTGGGCTGCCGACAGGGCGATGTGCCAGCATGGAGCAACTCCTCATTCCATCCTCTGCAGCATACGTGGCTCAGAAGCCCTTTGTTTATGCATAGCTCTGTTGGTCCTGTGACTCAAGCTGTGGTATTCCCGTGGAGATCCCAAACCACAGATCAGGACCTGCTCCACAGGTCTGCCTCATGCCAGGCAGTGTCCCCAGAGGGCAGAGGGGCCGAGCAGAGGAGAGCTGCCCCTGCCTAGTGCCACAGGCTCTGGCTACTGTCTGGGCTTCAGGATGCCCTTGGGTGAGGAGGGCACATCTGTGCCACTGGGGCCAAGAGCCAAGGTCTGCCCATGCCTGCCCTGGGGCTAGAGATGGTGGTCGCCCTGCGCTGGGTGCAGCTGGGGGGGTGGTCCATGGCCCGTCTCAAACCAGCTCTGGTGGCCATTGCCACTTGGGTCTGTGCCCTCCTGTGGGCCAGAGCTGGTGTGGGGTCTGAGGGACAGCAGCCTTAGGGGGTCTCTGAGGGGCAGAGTGGTGCTGGAGGGCAGGTGCTCAGGTCCCATCCCCTTGATCCCCTCTGCAGCAGCAGTGGTAGATGTTAGATGAGTGGCAGTGGATCCTGGATAGCCCAGGGCTCCGACCCTGGAACAGATGTTTCAGTTGCCCCATGGACGTCTTGTGTGTGTTGCTCCTGGAGCCTGTCCTTCCTCCCACGCCTGCAGCACCCGGTGCCAGCGAGCGCCAGGCAACGAGCTCTGTTTGTTCTCAACCTGCTGCTGGGTCTGGCACCATGAGGGAGCAAGGAGCAGCTCTGCAGTTACCACCTCCTGTGCTTGTTCCAGAAACCTCTTCCCTTTGGCCACCCCTTTGAGCACCAGGCAATTCCACTTCTTCCCAAGCTGAAGCTGCTTCTCAGCTTGGTCGTTCTTGCTCTTCTCATCAGAGGTTTATTGCCCCTTCTTCAGACAGCTTTCTGGAATGGCCACGGAGAAAAAAAAAAAACAAAACAAAGCTGTGGAGATGTGGTGCTGAGGGACATGGTTTAGTGGTGACCTGGCAGTGCTGGGTTAATGGTTGGACTTGCTGATCTTAAAGGTCTCTTTCAACCAAAACAATTCTGTGATTCCATGATTTCAAGCCCAAAGGAGCTTTTGTTCTTCCTCATTCCAAGGAGGGCTGGGTCAGGACTTCTCTTCTGCCTGCAGCAAAACTTCCTTTTCTGCAGCAAAACTTGCCCAGGGCTGGGCCATGCTCGGGGTGAGCATAGGGTCCTGTCACTGCAGGGTCAATGCCTTAATCCCACCCACCCCCCAGAACTCACTGTTGGCTGAACCATGGCTCATAGTTACCCTTGGTCCTGCTCCACGAGTGCTGGTGGTGCCTGTGGGGATGTGGGACCAGCAGAGCTTCCAGCCACTTGCTGGCCCTGCCATGCCTGGGGAGGGAACACGGGTGGGAGCTGGAGTCTCTGGTTGAAAACTTGCAGATCTCTTCTGAGTGTAGGATTGCTCTGTTCCTGTGGTGCTCCTGGCCCTGTGTGGGGACAGCCCCAGTGCAGGGTGACAAGGGGGTGTCACTGCAGGGTGACAAGCCCAGGGTCAGGAGGGCCTTCAATGGGACAGATGTTTTTTAGAGACCAGACAAACCTGTTGGGTTGTCCCTGGGCAGTGGCTGGTTCCAAGGGGCAGGATGTTGTCCCATGTCTGCTCTGACCCATGTGGGTGCTCTGGCTCATGGCTGGGGTGGCCTTTTTGGGGGTGTGTTTACCTCTAGTCTGGGGGCAAGGAGCACTGCTCCACAGAATGATCCATTTCAGTTTTCCCAGTGGGGTCCTGCTGCCCCTCACACCCTGTCCCAGCTCCCCGGGGGTGTTTCTGTATTTGTTACTCCTGGCACCATCTTTCCTCTGCAGAATAGGGATAGAAATAGCATGTTGGGGGGAAAAAAAAAAACCCCAACATTCCCTGGGCTTGGCTCACTGCAGTGGTGTAGCTTGTGGTAGTGTTGGAGCTGGTGGTCGTGAAGCTGGTGGTGATGGACCTGGCAGTGGTGGAGTTGCCCTGACAGTTTCTCCCTCTCCCCTTTCAGTTGCCCTACACAGAGCTGGAGAAGGTGAGTGGCATCGAGGAGGCCAAGCACTACCTGCGGCAGAAACTGAGGGAGCTGCGCCTCTGAGGGATGGACGGATGGACAGGCCCAGTCCTGCGCAGGGAGGGGGCACAGCGGGGTGGGGGCAGGCAGGTGGTGCCAGCCCCTTTCCCCTGGGTGGGGGGACATGGAGCTGCCTCCCATCCTGGGGGGTGATGGGGATGTGGGGCTGGGCCATGGGCACCTGCTCCATGACATGGGGCTGGGGTAGGGTGAGACTATTTATTGCCAATAGTGGGGGAAAGGGTGTGACTCATGGGGTGCCTAGGGGAGAGTTTGGGTGCTGGGAGGGGAGGGGGAGGTCCCTCGCTGCCACCCCTTTGCCCTGGCCCTGCCACCTCCAGTCTGCACTGGTTGCTGCAGAGGGGCCTGGCATTCTGGTGACATTGGTGGGGTTGTCCCTGTGCCCCAATCCCACTGCTGGGAGGGATGGGGCTGAGCCTGACCCCCACCCACAGGATCCTAGGAGGGGTGTTTGCAGAGGTAGGGGGGCTGTTTCCCATGCTGGGAGGAGGAGGAAGAGGAGGAAGATGCTGGGGGCAGGGTGTGACCTTTACAATAAAATGGGTGAAAAGCGTGCAAAGTCCAGTCTGTTTATTGGTACAAGGCAGCAGCTGGGCCTGGCACACGGTGACCCCCCCCCACCTTTGGCCCTTCTGCCTCAGGCTGTAGCCCCCCTTGCTGGCAACAGGGCCAGCACCCAGCCCTGGCTGTGGGTGCAGGGGTGCTGCTCCCCATTGGCAGGGGTCATGTCCCCTTGCCCCTGCCCAGCCCCATACGCTGGTTGGAAAGCTATTTATTGCCATTTAATTGACTCTAGTGGGATTTGGGCACCACCTGGCTGTTGGGTGGGAGCCCTGGGAGGGGCTGGAGCAGGACACACAGTTCTGCTGGGGGAGGGGGGGCGGGGGGGGCTCTGCCCCATGGCACAGTCACCATGTGCCCAAGGGGGCCCTAAGGCTCATCCAGGCCCTGTACGGTGTGGAGGGGCACGGGAGGTCCCAAGTGGGTGTCTCTTTGGCAGGTGTGTTTCCCCCAAAAAGGCACAGGGAGCTTGGCAGGGGGCTCTGTCCCCAGCTGGGCGGCAGCATGGGGGCCTGACCATGCCCAGCCCTGCAGCCATAGGTGGATTGACAGCTGGCACACAGTGGTCACACTGGCATTGGCATCTCATTGTACTCGTCCACACCTTCCCGCTCATCCAGGATGGGCTCGGCCTCGGCTGCGTCCAGCTGCGGAGAGAGGGCAGACGAGGGGCAGAGAGGGATTCCCCTGCCCTGAGCACCTGTGTGGGGGCTGGCATCCACCGATACAAGGGCCCCACTGGGATGAGAGACCCACTGGCTGCGGCACAGCTACTTACACACTTCATCTCCCGGTCGGTGAAGATGCGGCTGAGCAGGCACATGCGGAGTGGCACCGTGAGGATGAGGATGAAGGGGAAGGCCAGCGAGGCCACTGTGGACATGACAGCCCAAAGCACAGCGAGGCATGCCAGCTGGAGCCCAGTGAAGAGGTGCATGCGCAGCGTGCGAACCTGTGCCAGGACTGCCATCAGTGCCAAGGGGCACATCTGTACCCTTGCCACCCTGGGCAGAGCTTAGCCCCAGGGTACCTGCCCTGGGACGTAGCTCCTGGCTGCCAGGGTCTGGCTGCCCCAGCAGAACCACCCTGTCCCGTTGCCCCTAAAAAAGGCTTTGCCAGAGTATGTCACACAGACGGTGCCCACCCCCCACCCAGTGCCCAAAGCCCAAGGGTGCCCAGGGCTGGCTGCTGTCCCTAGGACATCCTCCTCCCACCTCCCAGGACCCCTGCTGACCTTTTTGACGTAGGTGACGTCAGGGTGGTGCTTTGGTGGCATCAGCAGCAGCTGCAGGCGCTCGTAGAACTGGATGCCATTCAGGGAGGTGACACCCATGTAGAGGAA
This sequence comes from Galbula dea, assembly GCA_013399015.1. Taxonomy (NCBI): domain Eukaryota; kingdom Metazoa; phylum Chordata; class Aves; order Piciformes; family Galbulidae; genus Galbula; species Galbula dea. The sequence continues at coordinate 29,583 of VWZX01007833.1, forward strand.
GATCCCGAAGAGCACAGCCAGTGGGATCTGCCGCAGCAGGTCCCCGATGACAATGGACAGGCCTGGGGCAGATAGTGGTCAGCCACCGTGCTGAGGGGACAACAACAGCTCCGCACCGCCCCCCCCATCCCCACTCAGTCACCTCCCCCATGCTTGGGGAAGGTGCTGCAGCACTGGTACCCATGTGGGACAGGATGGCCATAACAGTTCAGGCAGGGACAGGCTGGGACAGACCCACCACAGCTCCCCCTGGCCGCAGTGGTTGGAGCAGGGCTGGACCTACCGACAAGCACAGCCACCAGCAGCCCAGTGACCCGCTGCTCCTTCACCTCCTGGATCTTGGGCTTGTCCCCAGGTGCCACAGCCTTGCTCATGACGGTGAGGGCATTCGCATGGGTGACGGAGCGCACAGTGGCCGCAGCCAGCCATGGCAGCCCAAAGAGAGCGAAGAAGCCACCCATGGCCACGATGAGAAGGAGGTCGAGGTGAAAGCCAGAACCCTTTTGCAGCATCCTCTCCTTCTTGCTGATGATCAGCCTGGGCAGAAGGGCAGACTGTCAGCAGGGCTTGCACAGTTTCACAGAATATTAGGAGTTGGAAGGGACCTCGAAAGATCATCTAGTTCAACCCCCCAACAGTTTGGCGTGGCTCAGCAAGGCATGACTCAGCCTGGATCTGCGCAGCTTGGCATGGTTCAGCATGGCATGGCTTGGCATGGCCTGGCATAGCTCAGCGTCACATGGCACTGCAAAGCTTAGCACAGCTCAGGGTCACATGGCATGGTAAAGCTCAGTGTGGCACTGCACAGCTTGGCACAACTCAGCATGACGTAGCTTAGCATGGCAAAACTTGGCACAGCTCAGCATAGCTTGGAACAGATTGACTCAGCCCACCCTGTCCCAGACATGGCCCACACTGCCCTCCCACCCTTGTGGTGCTCACGTGGTGATCTGTGTCTCCATGAAGATGAGGATGAAGACAAGGACAGCAGGGAGGCCACTGGCCACCATCATCCAGACAGGGAAGTCGCTCCGCTCGCCCAGGGGGTTGACCACCCAGCCCCGCTTTGCGGGGGCTGTCACTGAGAACCCACTGGGGACGCTCAGCTTCTGCAAGGGGGAAAAGAGATGCTGGTGGGGCACTGGCTCTGTCCCCCAGCAGTGTCAGGAGTGCCATGGACCTGCCACAGCCAGACTGAAAAGGCTCATGCAAGCAGGGAGAGGAAGGGCCAGATGCCAGGAGCTGGAGGTGGCCAAGCAGAGAGGTGCCACACACCCCAGGTGCTGCTGACCTGCAGCTAGGATGGTATCAGGAGGGGATAGGGTGGGGAGTCCTGTCCAGCATCAGTGGTTATGGAATCCCAGAATCCAGCATGGTGGGGGTTGGAAGGAACCTCTGGAGATTATCTAATCCAACCCCCTTGCTCTTCTGAAAGAAGCACACCAGCTTCCTGGTGCGCTTTGTCTCCCGCTTCACCCCAGGAGATCATTTGCCTTCTTGGCCACGAGGGCACATTGGTGGCTCATGGTGAACTTGTTCACCAGCACTCCCAGGTCCTTCTCCGTGGAGCTGCTTTCCAACAGGTCAACCTCTAACCTCTACTGGTTGGATGCTACCTACCTGCGTGTAGGTGTCCTGGATGCCATAGTCCACCAGCACCATGACCAGGATGGCAATGGGCACCCCGAAGTCACCAATGAGCCGCCGGATCTGGGGGAAAGGCAGAGTCATCCCCGGCCCCAGACCCACCCCCAGCTCCCCTCCAAACCTTGGGCTCACCCCAGGGCTGGTCCCATCCCATCCCACCTGCCCCACGCACCCGTCCAGGGAAGAACCGGCTGTTCTTGAACTTGCGCAGGAAGAAGGCAATGAAGAAGGTGCCAGCCATGAGCACCAGCGAGAGCAGGGCTGTGTTGGGCTGCCCTGTCACCTTGGCTGAGCTGCTGGCTGGGGCCACTGTGCTGGTGTTCCTCGAGGCCTCCAGCTCCACGTCTGTGCCATTGTCCCGCAGACAGCCATGAAGGGGATGCTCCTGGAAGATCTGAGGCAGCACGAGGCTCAGGCTGGTCCTTGCCTGTCCCATGCTGCAGGGACACCTGGCCCTAACCCCACTAGCTCACCTTAGCCAGCTTGGAGAAGGTCTCATAGATAAAGATGAGGGAGATGAGGAAAGCAAAGATCTCCTGGGTGAAGCGGGAGACAAAGCGCACCAGGAAGCTGCCCTCAAAGGCCACCATGACCAGCACGATGAGGATGAGCCAGAAACCGATCCAGACGCGTCCCACCAGGTATTCCAACTCGTTGGATGTGCAGAACTGCCAGAACCATGTGGGCAGACAGACAGAGACAGACAGACAGAGACAGACAGACAGACAGGAGTCAGCAGGAGGGATGGCTGCAGAGCCCAGGGCAGGGGGACAGAAGGCCCCCTGGAAGAGCAGTGAGGCAGGGGGAGATCATGAAATTATCGAATCGTTCTGGTTGTAATAGACCTTTCAGATCATCAAGTCCGACCATAAATCAGCACTGCCAGTTCACCACTAAACCATGTCCCTCAGCACTACATCTCCATGGCTTTTCAAGCCCTCCAGGGATGGTGACTCCACCACAGCCCTGGGCAGACTGGGCCAGGCCTTGACAACCCTTTGGGGGAAGAATTTCTTCCTCATATCCAACCTAAACCTCCCCTGGCACAACTTGAGGCCATTTCCTCTTGTCCCGTTGCTTGTTACCTGGGAGAAGAGACCAAGCCCCACCTGGCTCCAACCTCCTGTCAGGGAGTTGGAGAGAGTCAGGTTTCCCCCTGAGCATCCTCTTCTCCAGGCTAACCAAGCCCAGTTCCCTCAGCTGCTCCTCACAACACTTGTGCTCTAGACCCTTCTCCACCTTCCTTGCCTGTCTCTGGACACACTCCAGCACTTCAATGTCATTCCTGGAATGAGGAGCCCAAAACTGACCCCAGGATTTGAGGTGTGGCCTCCCCAGTGCCCAGTCCAGGAGGACAATCGCTGCCCTATTGCTGCTGCCTCACTAGTGCTGATCCAAGCCAGGATGCTGTTGGTCCTGATGGCCACCTGGGCACAGGCTGGCTCATGTCTAACACACAGTACCCAGCAATGTCCCCGTGGGGCTCTCACCATGAAGAAAGCCTCCTCAAAGACAAGCAGTGGCCCCGAGAAGCCAATGATGAGCAGGGGTTGGGCTCCTAGCAGGCAGAATAGGACGCCCTGCAGCGATGTGGAGATGATCAGCTCTGATACGCCGATCAGGTCCTGTGTCTTCTCCCCTGTAGGCAGGACATGCTCAGGACTCTCAGCAGGACAGGGCCCTTCATCCCCAGCGTCACAGCTGATGGCACTGGGCCCTGGAAGCTCCTTCCCATGATGTGGGCACAGGGCGGCTCCCAACACCCACACCAGCAGTGCCTACTTCCGTCCACCCTGGCAGTATCCCCATGCCCCTGGCAGTGCTCCCATGCCCTTAGCACTCACCTAGCAGCCCTCCAAATGTGATGGCCGGTGACAGTGCAGCAAAGTAGATGAAGATGACAGCAGCGATGCACTGGGGGTTCAGTGCATCCCTGAAGTCACTCAGGTACTTGGGGTACCGCCGGCGCACGTCCCGGATCAGCCCCCCAAAGGGACGACCTGTCCGCCGCAGGGGATCATCCTCCTCCTCCTCCTCACCTTCACCCTCCACCACTTTCAGCTTCAGCAGCGCTGAGCCCATGGACAGAATGGTCAGTGTGGGAGTGACATGTGACAGGACAAGAAGAAATGGCTTTAAACTAAAAGAAGAGATTTAGACTAGATAGGAGGAAGAAATGTTTTACCCTGATGGTGGTGAGACCCTGGCCCAGGTTGCCCAGAGAGGTGGGAGACGTCCCAGCCCTGGAACCTTTCAGGGTCAGCTTGCCTGGGGCTCTGAGCAACCTGATCTAGTTGCAGATGTCCCTGCTGGCGGCAGGGGAGTAGGGCTAGATGACCTCTAAGGGTCCCATCCACCCAAACCATTCTGTGATTCTAGGATTTATTTCTTGTCTATGGTCAGACTAAAGGATTCCACCTGATCAACTACAGTAAGTTGATAATTTTGGTTTTAAAGTCTTGGGTAAAACGGAGACTGTGCTGCCTCCCGCCTGTAGTCCTTATACAACCTCATCCAACCCAGCAGAGCCATGGACCCACTGAGATGTTTGTGTGTATGGGAAAACCAGAGCTCAAGCCAAGGCCCCAGAGTGGCTGCAGTGTCCAACAACCCCACGTTAACACTAGGCACATCCTTCACGGCAATCCCGTTCTATTTCCTCTAGGAACTGCTGAGGCTCACCACGAGACCCCTCAGATGGGTGCCCTGCCCGCCCCCAACTCCTGCTCCACTCTGGCACCTTTCTCCTCGGGGGACTTGGGCTCCAGCAGCAGCCTTCGCTCCTGCTCCTCCCTCTTCTTCAGCATCTCACGCTGAAAGTGGGCGACGCTGCGCAGCAGCTCCTCGCCCTGCACCTCAGAGGGAGGCAGCACCACACTACAGTCCAGAAACTCATTGATGGCTGTCAGGAGGTCATGGCGGTCATCGGCCAGGTACGCAGCCTCGTGGAATTGCTGGTGGGTGACGGTGGGGTCAGGACACCCAGCTGGGGGCACCACAGGGCACCGAGCCCAGCCACGGTGAGGGCATGGACATGGCAGGGACACAGTGCTCACCTTGTCGGACATGAGGGTGGAGATGGAGCGCCCGATCTCGTGGTAGTCCATGTGGGTGCTGCTGGGGCCCAGCAGCACAAAGAGGAAGCGCACCGGGACAGGCACCTCCAGCACCGAGTCCAGCTCCACTGCCTCCCGCAGCCGCACAAAGGCCATGGTGGGCTGGTCCAGGAACTCCACACAGCCTGGGGGGCACAGGGGGTCAATGCAAGGAGCAGAGGGTCACTGTGGGGTTCAGGGGCACCGGAGGTCATTGCAAGGAGCAGGGGGCCACCATGGGGTGCAATGGGTCACCGTGGGGTGCAGGGGATCACCACAGGAGGCTGGCACATGGTCTTCAATCTCCTCACCCACCCACCACCACCACCCCTCCGTACCCACAAGAACCACTGTGGCCTCAGCATTGTCCGGAATCTTCTCCAGCAGCTTCAGCTCATGCTTGGACTTGGAGCGAGTGATGCCAGCTGGGGGTGTGGGGGTGATGACTTCCCTCTGTGGGGACGGAGCATGCTGCCAGGGCACCTCCTGAGGATGAGGAGTGGTGCCAGGCTGGGAGGAAGGTCTGGACAGGGGCTGGGGACATCGGGCTCACCTCCCGCTCCATGTCTACCCGCGTGTCATGCTCCACGGCGTGGCCAGCAATGAGAGGCTCAGTAACGGTTGGCTCGCTGCCCTCAGCCACATGGTTGGCACTGTGGTGGTGGCTGAGCAGGGAGCCCAGGCTGCCCGCCGAGATGTTCCGGGGGAAGAAGTCCTTCTCATCGCTTGGGTGGCTGCAGGGCAAAGCCAGGGCTGTCCATGGTGGCCCAGCAGCAGAGTGGCCGGTAGCCTGGCATGGATGTCCCTGCACACCGGTGGCCCCGGGGACAGGGGCCTGTGGCTGCTGCTTCCACACTGACCTGTGCTTGAGCAGCAGTGCCCGCAGCACGTTGGCACGGTCCTCAGCACGGATCTGGTCGGTGATGACCATCTGCTCTACAACCTGATGGGCCACCCCTGGCAGCGTCTTCTGGTCCAGGTCAAGCAGCACAGCTCCTGGGCACGGGACGGGGGGCTAAGGCAAGCAAGGGGGCTAAGGCACCCAGCCCATGCCCCGTGGGGCCAGTCCTGCCTCCCTACCGTGGGACAGGGTCTTGCGCAGCTCCAGGAGGCTGCGGAATGACAGGGAGGCCACGTGTGGCTTGCCCCAGCGATCTGTCTCCTCCTCAACATCCTCCTCAAACTTGATCCAGCGAGCTGTCTCCTTCCACTGCAGCTCCTGGTTCTTGTCCACCACCAGCTCATTCAGCTCCACAAACACCTGTGGCACAGCACAGACATCACCAGGATGGCACAGTCAGTGCCAGGATGGCATGGTCATCACTGGGATGGTGGGGATGCCCCCACAGTGACAGGGCCACATGAAGGCAGCCACCCTCTCACAGTGCCTACTCAGCTACTCCCCTGGTCCTGTACTGCACTCCAGCTTCCCCACTGCACCACGACTCTAAGCCCTGCCAACCCACCCTGTGTCCCAGGTCCCTCATCTCTGCCACCCTCCCTGTGCCAGGACCCCTGAGTCCTGCCACCCCACCCTGTGCCTGGACTCCCCACCTCGTGGGGCTGCCTGTCCTGTTTGCGGTGCCTGGTGCTGGGCTCCCTGTGGTCCTTGCTGACATGCACCACCTGTGCCTTGGCACTCTTCCGGACAAGGTGCCGGCGCACCCCTGGCACATCCTCGAAGCGGTGACCTGCCAGAGATGGGGAGGATAGTGGTAGCAGTGGGTGGGTGACCACCAAGCTCTGGCACCAGGAAACTGTGGGCTAGCAGCCTGCCCAGGGCAGCTTGGAGTAGAAGGACTCAAGCTGGAGCCCATCATAGCCCCAGGGTCCACGAGCATGGCACAGTGGCACTCAGTGTGCGACTAGGGAACGGGGTTGCCTAGTTCTTCTTCTCTGGTGCCAGTGTTGATGACCAGCAGCTGAGGTGGTTCCTTGTGGGGATCCCAGAACCCTTTGCCAAGGCTGTGTGTGCCCATCGGTACATGTGTTGTGCTGTGGGCAGCTTCCAGGGGAGCTGGCAGGCAAAGCCTCACCCACCACCATGGGAGTCCCTGAGCTGCCAATTGCCAGCACCCAAGGGAGGCATTTTCACCCACACCAGCTCCAGCCATCCTGGCACCAGCTCCTGGCTGCACTGCACATGGGCATGGCCCATCCCTGGCACCCTGGGAAGGGGTTTCCAGTGCCAAACCCAGTGCCTGAAGGGGGGCTGGACCCTGCACCCACCCCGGCACCGCTGCAGCCATGGAATGACCTGGTACTGCCAGACCCACCAGCCCCAGCCCCATCGCCCTGGCACATAGGTTGGTGGCTGCTAGTGGGGACACAGGAGGAAAGGTTGCCACCCACTCACTTTTCATGTAGTCCAGGTCAGCCGAGGCCAGTGTCTGGGCTTCTGACTCATCTGTTGGCATCTTCTGGTACCGATCCTGCTCTGCCCCTGTCATGCTCCCAATCCGTCGACGTTCATGCAGATTGTAGCTACGATGTCCTGGCTGTGAGGGCTTCAGCGCAGGACGACCGGGGGACCCAGGCATGGTGGCACCTGCTCCCTCTGCTGAGTATCCCTCCTCCACGTCGGGGCTAGGGATCAGGCACCCACCTCAGAGGCAAGCCACCACCATGGGGCAGCTGGAGAGGGCTAACTGCCGCCTGAGTACCTCATCCAAGCCCCAGCCGAGCCTGGCACTGCCCAGTCCTCACTCACCTGCCTGCTTGGGCTGCCCTGGGGGATGTGGAGCCCCGGGACTCTGGGGGGGAGCCAGACACTGCCAGGCGGGTCACTGGCTCCTCCACTTGCCGCTCAGTCACTTCATCTTCCTGCAGAAAGAACTGAGAGGGGCATGTTTGGAACCAGCTGCTGTGGAGCCATGTCTCCTGGCCAAAGTGCCACCAGCTCCAGTGCCCCAGCAGTGTCCAGTGCCCACCCCCAGAGCAGGGGACACAGTGCTGAACCCCATGCCCAGCCCTGCCCTCACCTGCACAGCCTCGGCTGGTCCAGGCTGCTGGAGCTCCTCGGCTGACCGCTCTATCTCGGTGTCACATGTTTCCTCTTCATCCTCTTCGGCCTCCTCAATGGGGGGGTTCTCACCAGGGACTGAGGTACAACGCAGCTTCTTCTTGCCCTTCTTGGGCACCCCCTTCTTGCGGCGGGTGTCAGGGGGCAGATGGGTGGACAGCGGGTGGTGGATGTGGTGAGACGACTGGCGGTGGTCTGTGGGTGCAAGGGGGTTGGCACCTTGCCTGCTGCTCGCCTGGTACCTGGTGCTCATCCAGTGCCCACCCAGTGCCCACTGCTCAACTCACATTCAAAGTCCTCCTCTCCATAGCTCCGTCCAGCCTCCTCGGCGTTGCGGGGGTGGGTGTCACACAGGATCTCCTCGAAGCGCTCCACGCCCAGAGCCTTGTTCAGGTCTTTCTCCTCTTCCTCTTCTGCCCCAAATGTGGGTGAGCCAGTGCCCAGTACCTCCTGCTCGGGCTGTGGGATGGCAGCAGAGCTGAATGGGCACCCGGGGCTGGTGGTGAGGCTGAGAAAGCATCTTGGGGCCGGCAGTGGGGCTGAGTGTACACTCAGAGCTGCTGGTACCACCAGCTGCCAGCAGGCCCCAGTCACACAGCCCTGCACATTGGGCACCCTGGATAGTGGCTCTGCAGGGTCCCCAAAGGCTCTGCACTCAAAGGATGTGCCCACCCTGGGCTGGGTGCCCACCACACCATCCGTACCCAGTGCACTCCATGGCCTCAGCTCACCTACATGGACCTTTGCACCCTCAGCACAGTCTCAACCTTGCATCCCCAGCGCTGTGCCCTGGTGCCAGGCTCTCCCCATGTACCCCCAGTGCCATGCATTGGTGCCGTGCCCTGTCTTAGCGCTGCAGGGTGCTGGGGTGCAAGGGGGAGGGTGGGGTCGCTGGGTTGGGAGGGGGAGGTGAGGAGGCTGCGGGTGCAGGGG
>VWZX01007833.1:38384-90312 GCA_013399015.1 Galbula dea
ACCCCGCCCCGCCGATAATGCACCGAGCCCCTCCGGAACTGCACTAATCAGCTGCCGCCGGGCGAGCTCCTACCCCCCGGTAATGCATGTGTGTGTCGTCCCCACCCCGTTAAGGCACGAACCCCCCGGTAATGCACAGACCCTCCCGGTAATCCAGAGAACCCCCTGGTAATGCACAGACCCCCTGGTACAACACCCCCGCGCCCGCTAATGCACCGGGAACACACCGAGTCTGCTCGCGGATCCCCCCGGGGCTGCACGGGACGGTTCAGGTCACCAGCCCCTCCCCGGTGACGTTCCACCGCCTCGGGTGATGCATGACTTCCCCCACCACCACTGTAACGTGCCCCCACTCCCTTGCAGCTCTCAGCTCGGGGGGACAGTCTCTTGCCGTGCCCCGACCCCCTCCAGTGACCCTCTCAGGGGAGGACAATGTCACCCAGACGTGGCAAGGGAGGGATGCAAGGGAGGGGGGGGAGCGACACAGAGGCACCCTGGGCACCCGGCATTCTTCCGGGCAAAAGCAGTGGGGGTTGTCACCCACCGGGACAGCCTGGCACCCTAAGCCAGTGCCCCACAGCATGTGCCCGGCCAGGGCTGTGCCACCCCTCTCCAAGCCCCCCTGCCGTGGTGACCCCAAAGCCCTGGGACAGGGATGACAAGACAGATAGACCCTTGCTGTCCCACCACCCACCACACTGGCATCAAGGCCACAATGGCAGCATTATACCATAATCTCTGCCCTCTCCGTCTGTTCCTGCCACAGTGCCTCTGCCAGCCCAAGACCCCCTTCCCTCACCCCACAGTCCCCCCAGACTCCCCATAGCCCCATGAACCTGCTGGGCTCCATCCAGCACTAGCAGTGCCCATTGTACTTGCTTAGGCAGTACCCACCACTCCCAAGCCTCCCTGCCCCAATCCCCTAGCCCCCGTGCCCTGACCCCAGGACCCTGCCAGACCCAAACAGACATCAGACCCCCAAACCCACTGCCCACACCATCACTGTGTCACAACTCCTCTTGGCACCCACATGCTGACCCTGCCCATGGTGATGCCCAGGATCCCCTTGCCAAACCCATCTCACCCCGAGCACCAGTGTGACCAACCACCCACGTCCCCATGGGCACCATGGCCCAGGGCACCCTGCCAGGGCTCAGCAGAGCCGAGCAGCTCCACACATCGTCTCCATGTGCTCTAGCACAGTTCCATGCCTGCAGCACCACCAAGCACGGCTCTGGCCCCCGTAGAGACCATATCCCCGGTCAAGGGACCTGCCAGCTTGGGAGAGGCCATGCCTTACCGGGCAGCTCAGGAGGAAATCCATGGGTGTCAAAGCTGTGACGATGGCAAAGCCAAATGTTCCATTCCTGGTCACGTGTGTGGTGATGGGCACTTGCCCAACAGCACCAGGCAACCGTGCAGCACAAAGGGTTAATCATTAACTGCTGCTGGGCAGCCCCATGGACCCACACTGATGGCATCGCTGGCACCCACTGTGAGCGGTTCTGGTAGAGCCAGAAGCACCAGCCTCGAGGGCACCCACTGCCCTAGCATGGGTGGCACAGCCTGCCCTAGGCTGCCTGCTGCGGGGCACAGCTCTGCCCCACAGCCCCATCGATGCCACGCAGTCCTGCTGGCATTCCACAGCTGTACCATGGGGCACCACCACACCATGGTGAAGCATGACAGGAGGACCGTGCCACAGCATCCCCTCCCCAGCCAAGCAACGGTGGCAGCCCTCCCTTATGCCCCCCAGCCGTCATAGGGCTGTGCCCGCCATCACGGTGCCACTTACGCTCTGGAAGGCAGAGGAGACGATGTGGTGAATCTCGGAGGACACCGGGCAGTGTGCCATGATACTGGTGCTGGCACGGTGTGCCCTCACAGCTGGCTTAGCCCTTCTCCTTTTCACGGGGGCTCAGGGGACGCTCTCGGGGACACATAACCTGTAGGGAGAGAGCGGTTGGGGAGGCTCAGGGGCACAACCAGGGCTCCCCCGATACCACCAGCTGTGCCCATTCCCAATCCTCCTGGTGCCACCACCACTGTCGCATGTGCTCCTCCTCAACCGGCTCCGGGCTGATTTGTCTTGGCGGCTAGTGGAAGAGGGAGAGCGATGGCCAAGATAAATGCTGGGAGGGGATTGGAGCCGGGATGGCGGGAAGGGGCCCTGACCCCCCACTGGGACCCTGGGCACGCACCCAGCCCCATGGCATGCATTCAAGGCAGGGAGCCAAACCCCGGTGGAGTGACCCCCAGATAGACCCATCACCACACAACCCATGCCAAACCCACACCCCCAAACCTGCCCACTGGCCATCTTCACCCCACACTTGCCCCTCGGCAGCTCCTTGGCCAGGCAGTTGACCCCCCACTGGCACCGGGTTTATTGCCATGGGGAAGTGGCTCCACGTGACGGTGGGGGACTGAGGGGAGGGCAGTGGCGAGGGATGACTGCATCTCACATGGGTGCCGCACCATCACCACCCTTGTCACCATCACCGTCACCACTCCTTCCAACCACGGTGGCCACAGTATGGCTCCTCGAGCCGCACCATGTCCACCAGATTGATGCTTCTCCTCTACCCAACTCCCTAATGCCCTGCTCCCCCAACCAGCACATTGACATTCCAGCAGCAGATTAGCTGACATGCCATACTGCTCCCCCACAGTGCCCACCAAGCCACCCGCACAGCCTTAGTCTCACCAGTCCAACAGACTGGAGTTGGAATTGGGATGAGGAGTGCCCCTGCTCCCCCTCCCCAAATGGGTGGCTTGAGATAGGTGCCAAGGGTTGCCCACCATGCACGGGGCACCCAGCATCCTACGGGTGCATCATCACCAACCTTGAGGATTGGGACTATTAAGTGGAGTGTGGAGGCTTCCCAGTGCCAGTAAGAGCAGCTGGTAGGAGTGGTGGTCACCAGGGCACCAGGCAGAGCCAATGGGAAGGGTTGACAGCATCGAGTGACCAGCTGGGCACATCCAGCACCATCCCAGTCCCAGCCAGTGTCACGCAGGATAGTGTCCCCATTCCACCCATCGCTGCTGAGCCACTGCCTTTGGTGGGTGCCAGGGCTCTGGGGCGGGATGGCACTAACCGCTCCCAGCCCTAAGCAGCTTTTGGGGTTTAATCCTGCAGGAGGCTCATGAAGATTAGAGTCCAGGAACATACCAGGGATTGTTCTGAGGGAATGCCGAGCTCAGAAGCAGCTCTCACCATCTCCCTTTGGCAGTGACACCGCAGGAACCCAGCAGGACGGTGCCAGGGCAGGTGAGCCCACAGTGCCAGGCCTGGCCATGTAGGGGACATACAGCACCCAGGCGCCTGTGACCTGACCCCGCTGGAAAGAGTGACGGGCATAAAGAGGGCGGGGGGAATGCTTCTGCTTTCCGTGGTGGTGGCTGAGTCACCGGACAGGCATGGCCAGGCAGCCGGCCGGGAACGGCTGAGCGGCTCGTGCCAGCCCCGCAGAGAAGCCTGGAGCCAGCCCGTGCCAGGAGCTGGGCACCACTCTGGCTCGTTGCCCGACTCCCCCGTAGCCAGTGCCGCTCCACAGTGAACTCCAGGGTGCCCAGGGGCAGCCCCATTGTAGCTCTGCCAGCATCAGTGCTCAGCACTGTGCCACTGACACCACGCGGCTCCAGGCACTGGCACAGCAACGGTGTCACCACCGTGCCCAGCAGGAGGGTCAGGAACTGTGTGCCCTGGCAGTGTCATGTGGGGCTGTGGCAGTGCCAATACCAGCCCCACCGTGCCCTGCCTGTGGCCTTCCTAGTCCATTGGCACGGGACAATGGCCCCTTGTGCGCGGGGACAGGCAGCTGCGATAAGCGGGGCAGGCTCCTCGATACGGGCACTGGCTGCCAACGCCATGCCGATAATTACCGTCTGGCTCTGATCCGTACCAGTCTGCTTGGACGCTCCCACCGCTGCCGCAGTCGCATTCCTGGGACGGGTCCCGGCCTGCCCGCCTGATCCGCTGGGAAGATTAGACAGCCTGCACCCACGCCCCGTGCCGTGGGGCTGCCCCATAGGGCACCGCCGGCACCGCGCGCTGGGGCAAGGTGGGAAGTGAGGCAATGCCTGTCCCTAGCAGCCTGTCCACACCTCAGCGTCCCCATCCAAAGCACGGACCTGGAACCCCACAGTGGGGACAGGGCAGGCAGTGGGGCCACCTGAAGCCACCCAGAGACACCACACTACGCTGTGCTAGTGCCACTAGCAGCACTATGCCTCCTCACACCACATCACCCAGGATGGAGACATTGCTGGGAGCAGGTCCCTGACATGGCATCAGCACAAACACACAGACACATGCGCATGTGCCAAGTTTGTGCCCACAGACAGAAGTGAGGCTGACGGTGACCACTCTGCCATGGCTAGTCAGGAGCCACAGCCATACCTGCAGTCCTGGTGCCCAGCCACCACCACCAGGTAGGCACCATGGTGATAGAGAAAGCAGCATGTCCCTATCACATTCGCCTGGGTAGTAGGGAATGTGGGAACTGGAATTTCCAGGTGAAACTGGAGCAGTATGAGCCTGGTTCAGGCCGTGCCCATAGCACAAGACAAGATGGCACCATCCCCCAGCTGCCAGCAGCCAGCACCAGTAGCCTGGTCACCAACAATGCCCAGACTCACAGCCAGTGCCCGCCATGGCTCCTCAGCCACCGACAACTCCCCTAGAGCCACACTGTCCACACATGACATGCAGGGGCTGCCCACAGCCTGAGCTCCCACCAGGACTGATTCATTGGGCTCAGCCCAGCTAGTGCCAGCAGCAAGGAGATGGTGATCTGGCACAGCACCAGTCCTGAGCACCGGGAATCATAGGAAACATTGGCACTAGGAACATTGGTACTGGTCATGGGGAGCACTGGACACCGTGTAGGAGCCACATGACAGCCCTGATAGAGACACTGTGGCACTGGCACTGGCCCTGGGGCTGCACCAGCACCCAGTCCCCAACGGGCAGCACCCCGAGGCAGAGCTGCACCCACATCACTGAGCAGCTCTGGCACACACTGCTGACACCCACAGTAACCATGCACCAGGCTCCTGCCTGCACAGCACGGCATGACCCCCTGCATCCTGAAACGGAGAGCAGTGCCAGAAGGGCCCCATGCTCCTGCTGCCCTGCCCACCCTCCAGGTTCCGAGGGCAGGAGGCCACCCAAAGCCCCCTGCAGCCCCGTGCTTCCACCCAGCACCCAGCCGGGGCAGAGGGTTTCAGGCTAGTGGTGCAGTTCCCCACACCCACCCCTGGGGAGCGCAGTGCCAGCCTCCACCAGCTCCATGGGATATGCAGGCCACCAACTACCTGCTCCCACTGTGCCCTGCCCAGGTCACCTGGGAGCTCCGGGATGTCCCCGGGAGCTCCCACAGCCCCGAGCCCTCCTGGGACGTCCCTTCTGCAGAGGGGGTCCCGCAGCCCCCCATCGCTGTGGGACAGGGCTGGGCTGGGACAAGGGTTCCCACTCCACAGAGCTTTTCTAGACACCGCAACTTCAGAGCTACCACCAAAAATATATTTCCTTCCCCCTGCAACCCCCACCCCGTGACCTTGAAACCACCGGATCTGGGAGACGAATCACAGCACTGTGTGGCTCCATGCCCACACCCACACCCATGCCACCGCCGTGTCTGGGACCTGCCCTGGAAAAAGGGGACAGTAGACAGGAGCTGCCCTATGTACCCTGCAGGATGTGACCTGCCAGTGTTCTCTCTCCTGCCAGGGCTGCCAGCCCACTGCCACCCACACTGTCAGCCTACGGCCGCACCACTGCCACAGTTCCCTCTGCCCATGGAGGGGCCAGGACCGCCTGTGCAGCACCAGATCCGCATCCTGTCCCTGCTGCTGTCTCCATTCTAGCTATGGCATGGGGCTGGCACAGCTACCTCTCCCCGGTAACCTACTACCCCTGTGCCATGACACCTTCCTCCTTGTGCCACCCTGGTGATGGGCACCGGCACTGACCCCTTGGTCCCTGGCACCTGCAGTGCCGGTCCTGGACATCACCCACAGCAGGGCAGGGCTAGGGGCTGTGGATCCACCCACTCACCCGTGGCGGGGAGGCATGAACGTGGCTGTGCCACTCCCTGTGCCCAGCACATAGCTCTGCCCCACTCACCCCATCGCACACCGACCCGGCGAGGCTGCCGCTGGCTTCCCACGGGGGCTGCTGGTTGCCCCCAGGATGGCAATCTGCCCTGGCAAGCGACAAAGCTGGGGCTTTGGCCAGCGTGGCCGAGCCCCTGCCCTGGGCCACGGGGCTGGAGCAGGACTGGGGGCAGTGGGTAGCTGCTTTCTGACCCTCTGTGCTGCAAGCTGCCAGGCACTGGCTACCGGTGTGAGCTTTTATACCAGTGGAAGAAAAAAACCCAGCAGCAGCAGTAAGTCTTTCTTTCGGCAATCCTGCACCAGGCCACTCTATCCAAACAGAACAGTGGTGCCAAGTCCCAGAACGGCTCCTCGGGCAGCCCCACCTCTGTGCCACAGCTCCTGCTGGGCACGGGGGTAGCCAATGGCAAGTGCCAGCAGCCAGAGCCTGGCCAACGCCAACGGAGGGACCATGCTGCTGCCCCGTGGAGCCAGGAGGGACATGGTCGGGGCGCAGCCCCACCCGGGTGAGGGATGTCAGGCAGAGATGGGGCAGAGAGCAAGGAGGAGCCCCCCGGTGAGCCTCAGTGCGGTGTTCTTGGGCAGCTAGCCCAGTCCCTGTGGCCACCGGGTCCCTTCTAATGACAGGGCTGAGCTGGTGGGGGATGTGCCATGGATGGCAGCCAGACCCACACACACCCTATGGGACATTGCTGAGAATGGGGGGGGACACGGGACAGGAGCATCCCCCATCCCATCCTATGGACGCTATTCCCCCTCCATCTCCTGCAACGTTCCCTGCTCACTGCAGTGAGCTCAGCACGGAAGGGGTGCCTGTGGGGAGTTACAGGCGCTGGTGCCAGGAGGGTTATTAGGGCAATCAAATCCGGTGCTGGTGGCAGCCCTTGAAGCAGTGCAGTGACCCTGAAGGGTCCGTCAGCTCGTGCCCAGAGCCGCTGCAGGGTTGGGGGAACAGGGGACAGACCCCTCCCCACAGTCCCTGGGACCAGCACTGACACAACTTACTGAGCCAAAAGTACAAACCACAGTGGCCTCTCCAGTTGGCAAAGCCCCGTTAGCTGCTGGGCATCGGTTAGGCTCAGTACCGGTTCTGCCAGCACCAAGTGGCTCAGGGGCAGCTGTGGGCACCACAGCCCTTGGGATCTGCTGTCCCCCTCCCCAGAAACCCCACGCCAGGGCCATGGGAGCAGGCAAGTGGGAGAGCAGCAGGGCTGGAGCCTTGCCCGGTGTTGCTCAAGCCCTGGCAACATTTCGCAAGTGGGCAGAGCAGCTCAGCACCGAGTGCAGCACATGGCGGCTCCTGGCAAACGCTGTGCTGTGGGCATGAGCCCCTTGGCATCACGAGGCACAGCCACCTGCAAGGACACGCTGGGACAGGGCATGGACCTTATGATGCTCCCTCTGCTCACGGTGGGTGTGGGATGGTTATGCCCAGCAAATGTGGCTGCACAGCCTGGTGCCACTCCCAGTGCCACGTTTCTCACCTGCCGAGGGTCGCTGGCAGGCTCAGGAGCCAGGTGGGAAGCACATGGACCAGTCTTGAGGCACTGGAAGATAAACCCACACCAAGGGCTGAAGGACGGTGGTGGCAGCGCGACTGGTATCGGTGCAGAAACCATGCCAGGGCCTCCCGGGAACACCCTCACACCGGATCTGGCCCCGGGGGCATGGGAAGGGCTGAGGTGCGACGTCCCGGTGGGCAGAACCGGGGGCGGGAGGGGACTCCGGGGGGTTGCCAGCAGCCGGGAATGCTGCTTTCACTGCGCCGAAGGAGCGGGGGCAACCCGGAGCACCGTGGACCCCTGCCCGGCAACTCCCGGATCCTGTCGGGAACTCCAGGACCCCCCTCCTGGGCTTCCCCGTCCTGCGTTCGGGTCCCAGGGCAGCAGAGGGGGAAGCGGGACCGCGGCCGGGCCGGGATCAGTGTCACGGGAGGAGGCCCCAGGATGGAGCAGCGCTCCGCGAGGACCGTGACCCGGGCTCCCGTGGTCGGACGGGACGGGAATGGAGCGGTGGGGGGGAGGGGTACCGGGAACAGCGGGCGGGGGACAGAGGGCAGGGGACAGCGGGACAATACCGGCGGGATACCGGGACTGAATCGGACCAGACCGGTCGGACCGGCCCTGCTGTGTCCCCACAGAGCCCCAACCGCTTACCGGAGAGTCCCGCCGAGCCAGGCGGGTCTGCGCGGTCCCGCGGGGCGGAGCGGCGACGGCAGCGAGAGCGCGCCGGGGCGGGGCGGCACCGGGTGGGGCGGCACCGCTCCCGGCACCGTCCCGGACGGCCCGCGGTCTCCTTTCTCCCGCCGGACCCACAGGGGACGCTTTCGTGGCCGATGCCGGTGCCGCTGTGCCGCGGGAGTGGAAACGGGTGGACCCGGGGATCGAACCCGGAACCCCTAGGGTGGGAAAGGAGTGGCGGGGGCGGTGTCAGGGTGTGGGGCCGTGGCCAGGGGCTCGGCCCCGAGGGGTCTGCCGGGAAGTGTGTCTCGAGAGGGCGTTGCCGCGCGTGGACCGCTGGGAGGTGCGTCTGGAGGGGGCGTGCCCGCGCGGGGGCTGCTGGGAGGTGTGGCGGCGGTGGCAGCAGGGCCGGTACCGCTACCGGGGCTGGGGCTGGAGCAGATCGAGGCGCGATGCAGAAATACGAGAAGCTGGAGAAGATCGGGGAAGGTGCGGGGAAGGGAGACAGGGCCGGGCTGGGGCTGAGCGGAGGGGTACGGGCGGGTCTGGGGTCCGGTGCGGCGGTGACCCGACTGTCCGCAGGCACCTACGGGACCGTGTTCAAGGCCAAGAACCGGGAGACGCACGAGATTGTGGCGCTGAAGCGGGTGCGGCTGGATGATGATGATGAGGTGAGGGGGGGGAGGCCCGTACTTGTCCCGAGGCTCGGTACGGATTGGGTTCGGGGTTAAGTGCTAGTGCCGGTCCCCCCGAGCATGCTCCTCTCTCTCAGGGCGTACCCAGCTCGGCGCTGCGGGAGATCTGCCTGCTCAAGGAACTGAAGCACAAGAACATCGTCAGGCAAGGACGGGGGGGGGGCCGGCGGGGGGAAGCCCCCCCAGAGTGTCCCTGGTACCGGGGGGAGTCCCGTCCCTCAGGGTCCACCTTCCCCTCGCAGGCTCCACGACGTCCTGCATAGCGACAAGAAACTGACACTGGTCTTCGAGTTCTGCGATCAGGTGAGTGCCTTTATGGGGGGTGGAGGGGAGCAGGCACCAGAGCGGTACCAGTGCCAGGGTCACACCAGAGCGGGGCTGGTACCAGGGTCCGTGCTCCCACCCCCCCCCGACACAGCTCCTGCTCCCTTTTCCCAGGACCTAAAGAAGTACTTCGATAGCTGCAATGGGGACCTGGACCCAGAGATCGTCAAGGTGGGTCTGGGGGAGGCTCTGGCAGCCCCCTGGGGACCTGCTGCTGGCGCAGTCTCGGCGCACCAGGGGGCTGAGGGTGAGGTCTGTGCTCTTCCCACAGTCCTTCATGTACCAGCTGCTGAAGGGCTTGGCCTTCTGCCACAGCCGCAATGTCCTGCACCGGGACCTAAAACCCCAGAACCTGCTGATCAACCGGGTGAGGGGCAGAGGGCACATGGAGGGGTGACACCAGGGAGGAGGTGACACTGGGGAGATGCTCACGGCTGGGGGACAGTGTGACGGGACAGGGAAGGGAGGTCACATTAGGCAACAGGTCGCAGCTGGGGCTATGTGATGGTAAGGAGAGATGGAGGGAGTGACACCAGAGTGGGATCACACTGAGGAATGGGCAACAGCTGTCCCAGGTTGTGCCTCTGTCTTTCCATCACATCCCAGGTCGATGGGCAGGGGTGAAGGTCCTGGAGTGGTGGTGGTTGGTGGCCCTGTGGTGTTGGGTGGGCAGCAGGACAGGGTGTTCACTGTCTTACCCCCCTGACCTGGTTCTCTTCCTGCAGAACGGGGAGCTCAAGCTGGCTGATTTCGGCCTGGCCCGAGCCTTTGGCATCCCTGTGCGTTGCTACTCGGCTGAGGTGAGCCAGGATGGGGGGCTGGGGGGTCGTCCCTCCCATCCCATGGCTAGCTGAGCATGGCCCCCTGCCCCCATGCAGGTGGTCACGCTGTGGTACCGGCCCCCGGATGTGCTCTTTGGGGCCAAGCTCTACTCCACCTCCATCGACATGTGGTCTGCTGGGTGCATCTTTGCAGGTAGGGCATGAAGGGTACGAGTGAGTGAGGGGGACAGGGAGGTGGGTTGAGACCTGGAAGAAGGACATTGCTCAGAGAGTTGTGATCAGCAGTGCAGGGTCTTGTTGGAGGCCTGGAGCTCATGATGTTCCCCAGGGCTGGGTCCAGTCTTGTTCAACATCTTCATCAGTGACCTGGATGAGGGGACAGAGCGGACTCTAAGATTATCCAGAACTGGGGGGAGTGGCTGATCCCACCAGGTTTGTGCTGCTGTTCAGATGGACTTGGACACTTCCCTCATTTACAGCCTCATTGCAGAGACCTGGACAAGCTGAGAGCTGGGCAGAGGTTCATGAGGTTCAGCAAAAGCAAGTGTAGGGTCCTTCATCTAGGGAGGAATAACTCCATGGACCAAGACAGTTTAGGGGTTGACCCACCGCAAGCTCCACGGAGAAGGACCTGGGAGAGCTTGTGGGCAAGCTCACCAGGAGACAGCAATGTGCCCTTGGGGCCAAGAAGAGTAATGGTCTCCTGGGGTGCATTCAGAGAGTGACCAGCAGGTCCAGGGAGGTTCTCTTCCCCCTCTGCTCTGCCCTAGTCAGCCCACATCTGGAGTCCTGGGTCCAGTTGTGGGCTCCCCGGTTGAAGAGAGACAAGGAACTACTGGAGAGAGTCCAGCAGAGGTGAGGATGATGCTGAGGGCACTGGAGCATCTCTGTGGGGAGGAAAGGCTGAGAGCCCTGGGGCTGCTTAGCCTTGAGAGGAGCAGCCCCAGAGGGGAGCTGCTTAGTGCTGAGCGAGAGCTCAAGGGTGAGGGCAAGAGGCTGGGGCCAGACTCTGCTCAGTGGTGGCCAGGGCCAGGCCAAGGGGCACTGGGCACAAACTGGAAGCCAGGAGGCTCCACCTGAACGGGAGGAGAAACATTTTTGCTGTGAGGGTGCCAGAGCTCTGGCCTAGGCTGGCCAGAGAGGTTGTGGAGTCTTCTTGCGTGGAGAGATGCCCAAGGCAGCTGGAGGTGACCCTGGGCAAGCTGCTGTGGGTGCCCCTGCTGGAGCCAGGGGGTTGGACTGGATATCTCCAGAGGTCCCTTCCAACCCCCAGCATGCTGAGATCTGGTGGGATTCCCTACTGACACATGTGGCTGCCAGCATGGGGGTGTGGGCACATGACAGCTGTGGCTACCATTTCTATGGGGCCTGGTAGCCCACCCCTTCTGTCCCCCCAGAGCTGGCTAATGCGGGGAGGCCTCTCTTCCCGGGGAACGATGTGGACGACCAGCTGAAGAGGATCTTCCGATATCCTTTGGGTGCTGTGGTGTGAGGTGACCACCTCCCAGTTCTGGTGGGGCTCTGCCTGGTGGTGAGGAGGGGGTGATGGGTGGGTGACGAGTGCTGGGCGCAGCGGTGGCCCTTGACTGTTGGTGTGCCCACGCTGCTGGGAACCCCCACAGAGGAGCAGTGGCCAGCCATGGCCAAGCTGCCGGACTACAAGGTGAGGTTGTGGGACAAACCTGGATGGGGGGCTGGTGCAGGTTGGGGGTAGTGGTTGTCAGGGGATGTCCAGAACTGATGTCTCTGTCCCCAGCCGTACCCCATGTACCCTGCCACCACCTCCCTGGTCAACGTGGTGCCCAAGCTCAATGCCACAGGCCGGGACTTGCTGCAGGTAGGCTCTGCCCATCCCTATCCCTCCTGCCTGCTGCCTCGGGAGCGGTTTCGGGGTGGGTGCTGCCTCCCTTTGGGGGCCTGTGGGGCAGCAGGGAGCCATGGCTCACCCCTCAGCCTCACCTCCATCCGCCAGAACCTGCTGAAGTGTAACCCTGTGCAGCGGATCTCAGCGGAGGAGGCTTTACAGCACCCATACTTCACAGACTTCTGCCCACCATAGGACTGCCTCCAGGGCGCTGGACACCCCCAGCGGGGGCAGCACCCCAGCTCCTGGCACACTCCTGGCAGCGAGGGTGGGGCATAGCCCCCCAAGGCAGCTGGGGGTAGCAGGAGGGAAGATGCCAGCCCCCCAAAACTGCAGCCACCCCCTCTCCCTCCCCTTCGGTATTTATTAGGTTTTTAACCCAGTTCCCTCTGTTTCTGCCCTGGCTGTGGGATGCTGGTGTGATAGCCCGCCCCACCCCCGCCGCCTCCCTCCCTCAGGGGGCTGCTGCAGGGGGGACCGGGGCGGGGAGGGCAGGACCCCACCAAGGCCTCCCCAGGAACACGGTGCTGGTGGAGGGGCAGGACCCTCTGGGACCAGACATGGGATGGGACCACACCAACCTGCCAGCCCTGCTCCCCCCAGCCCCTTCCCTGCCTGGGGGGGGGTCCTGGGTGGCAGTTCCCTTTGAGGGAGTGAGGGGGCACCCCATCTCTTTTCTACCATGTGCTGTACGCAGGTGAACGTGTTTGTTACCCCATAAAGCGCTTTCCCCTCCCCAGCTCCAGCCTCCTGCTTACCCCCCCTGCCCGTGTCCCCCTCCCACAGCACAGGAGCTGGGGCCTGGGGCAGGTTTTTAATGGGGAGGGGGAGGTGGCACATAGAGCACAGCGAAGGGCACATGGAGGCTAAGCAACACATGCAGGGACAGGGAGCAGAGCCGGGGGGGGTCCTGCCACCCTCAGAGCTCCCTCCCCACCCCCCTCCCCCTGGGTGGGGGTCCCCAGAGCAGGGCATCTCGGAGGAGGGGGTGTCCCAGGGCAGGGCACCTTGGGGCACCTGGGTGCCAGCCCCGCAGCCCTGTGGGTGCCCCGGAACAGAGCTGGGGAGATCTGCACAGCTGTCCCCCCCGATACCGTCCCGGCCCGGCCGGGGGTGGGGTCGCAGGGGCTGGACCCTCAGCAGGTGAACTCCTGGAAGGTGCCTAGAGGCGGGTGACGAGGTAGCACGTTCGGGGGGAGGCTGAGACCGTCCGGGCGACAGCGTGGGGAGGGCCTGGGGCTCTGGGGGAGGTGGGAGGTCAGGGGGGNTCCTGCCCCAAAGCCTTATGGCGACGGGGAGGTTGGGGTGCCCCCAGCCAGGCCAGCGGTGGTGGGGAGGGATCCCTGAGCAAGGACGGTGGGCGCAAAGAGGGGGAATGATGTATGAGGATGCGAGCAGAGCTAGCAGGGGGCGGCCCCTCCCGGGTCCCCCCCATCGGCTGCGGGATGATGCTGAGAGAAGCCTGAGATGAAAGGGGGAGGTGGGGGAGAGGGGCTGTGGGTACTCTGGGTGCTGTCCCCCGCTCCCTTCCCCCGGGTAGGTTCTCTGGGTGCTGCCTCCTCCCACGATCTGTACCTGGGCCCCGGGGGGGTGCCGGGGACCGCGGGGTGCTCCTGGCCGGATGCACGGACAGACAGACGGACAGACGGAGCGAGCGGCGGGAGCGATGTGCCGGTACCGGCAAGAGCAGCAGATGGGTGGGATGAGGGGCAGGGTACCCCCCGCGCCGGCAGTGCCCGGGGAGGGGGTCAGTGGGTGCTCGGGGGGGAAGGGTGCTGGGTGGGAGTTGGTTACCAGGGTGCTGGTGCTGCTCCTGGGGTTCCTCTTCCTCTCCTTGTAGAAGGTGAGCAGCTTGTCCCGGAATACCTGGGGAGGAGGAGAGGGGTCAGAGCCCCTCCTGCGACACACACACACCCCCCATCCCCCAGCATGGGGCAGAGCGGCGGGGGCTTACCTCGTACAGGTAGTCGAAAATCTCGAGGATGGTGAGGAGGCTGGCACCGATGAAGAGCCCCATCTGCCCCCCGATGTCACCTGGGCGGGAGGGAGGTTGGGGGGGGCTGACCCCCAGAATCCCCCCCCCGGTGACCCCCAGGACCCTCACAGTGACCCCTAGGGCTCACCCAGCAGTCCAGCCACCTCGTAGGCTTTCTTCTGTTCGATCATCTCATAGTTCAGTGCCTCGAAGAAGATGTCCAGAACCAGGACATTCTCCCTGGTGGTGACAGACACACAGGGTCAGGTGGCACCCCCGGTATGGGGGCACAAGGGTTTGTGCTAGGCTGTGCCATGCTGTGGAGAGATGGAGAGGAGGATATGTCCTGGGCTGGGCTGGCACAAGGAGGTGCTGTGCCATGCCATGCCATGCCATGCCATACTGTGCTGTGCCATGTAGTGTCATGCTGTGTGGTTTTCCCTGTGCTGGGGCAGATTTTCACAAGGAAAGCAGTGCAATGCCATGCCAGTTCACATACGCTGAGGGATGCCATGTGGCAGTGCCATGCTGTGCCAGTCTGTGTAAGCTAGGAGATCCCACATGGCTGTGCTGTGCCATGCCACACCATCATGCCATGCTGTGCCGGCTCACATACACTGGGACACACAATGCAGCCATCCTGTGCACTGGCAGGGTCGTGCTTAGGCACAGCATTGGCATTGGTGATAGCACTTACGCAATGTACTGCTCCGTTTTGTTGAACTTCTTGGCCAAGTACCTGGCTGAGGCCTTGCTGGGGATCTTCACCATGGAAAGTTCCTTGCCATAGCGCACCATGGCACAGGGCGTGCGGCACGCACAGTATTCACTGTCCTTCTTCACCAGGAAGTCTGGGGGCACAGAGATGGCACTGGGACCACCAGGATCCCATGGCTGGGACCCAGGACAACGTAGCCAGGACCCATATGGGGGCCAGGCTGCTCCCAGGATGGACCTCGGGCCCCAGCCAAAGCCTAGGTGGTGGTGATGGTGGGTGCTGGTAGCATGGGACAAGTGTGCCATGAGTGCTGCTGGCAGTGCCTGGAGCTGGATGTCTGGGCTCTGGGCAGGCAGGGATTACAGTAACACCCCCTCCCCCCCACGGTGAGGGCATGGGGACACCAGTGCCACATCAGGGGTGACATGAGGGGTGAGGCTGGGGGTGTCTGGGAATGGTAAGATCCTCATGGTAGGGCCATGGCGCACAGGGTGCCACGAGTACGTACCCAGTGCAGGGTCAGCACACTCCTTGTACTGCTCTGGGGTGCAGACGTTGGCATTGCCTGCAGGGATGCGGTGGTCAGGGAGGCACCAGGGTCTCCCCAGGTCCCCATCCCCATGATGGCCCACCCCCAGCCCTGTCCCCATCCCCATCTCACCGGGCATGTGGACCATGCGGCAGTTGCAGTTCTCAG
This sequence comes from Galbula dea, assembly GCA_013399015.1. Taxonomy (NCBI): domain Eukaryota; kingdom Metazoa; phylum Chordata; class Aves; order Piciformes; family Galbulidae; genus Galbula; species Galbula dea. The sequence continues at coordinate 53,743 of VWZX01007833.1, forward strand.
CCAGGTACCGTGTCTCGCAGTCCAGGCGACAGGCAGTGATGCTGTAGTTGGTGAAGAAGTCGGACTCGATGGGGGTGGCCTTGCAGTCCCCCCATGGTGGGGGCAGGTACACCAGCTGCCAGCCACCGGCTAAGGAAAGCACTGCATCCTGCTGTCCCTGGCCTGTGCCACCCACCTCCCAGCCAGCTGTGGTACCCTGTCTCTTGGGCACAGCCCAACCCAATGTAGCCGATGCTGGGAAGTCACACACCCTGGGGACCTCGCTGCCACCTCTGCCCCTCCTCACCAGGGAAACCATCACCAGCACCCAGCGCAGCTGCGAGCAGGAAGGGGCTGAGGGTCACCATGTGCCACCAGCTTGGGAGCACATGGGAGCCAGCGGTGCCAGGGGGTCAGCATGGACCTCTGAGGTGGCGAGTGGGGCTGTGCCATGGCTGGTGCAGAAGCATGCTTGGTGAGGGGCTGTGGGGTTTGGCAGGGCACTGAGTGCCACGCTCCTGCCACCATGCTGCCAGCCGCCCACACCATGAGCACCAGCACACATGGAGACACCCACTTGAGGCACCTAAATTTAGATGTCTGGCTGCGTGAGCTGGCAGCCGCCCCTGCCAGCAGGCTGTTCAGCAGGAGCTGGTGCCTGAGGTGGGACCAAGCCATCCTGGCAAGGGGCTGCCCCACACCATACCAGAGTGGCAGAGCTGCTGCCCCAGTGGTGCAGTACCTGCCATGTGGTACAGGATGGCATGAGATGGCATAGCTTGGCATGCTGGGGGGTTGATGCCAGGAGTCAGTGCCCATGGTGGGACTCAGATGTCCTGGCATGGGGCTGCCCCACACCGTGACAGAGCTGCTGCCCTGGTGGTGTGGTACCTGCTGCATGGCGCAGGATGGCATGGCTTGGCATGTGAGGACAGCCATGTCCGTGCCAGGCCTCCCTGAGCTGCATGGAGGGCTGTGCCCCCTCAGCATGGCTGGATACCCTCTGCTGCTGGCAGGAGACAAAGGTCTGGAAGCCTGGAGCCACACCGAAGCCCAGCTGGTCAATGGAAGGAGGCTCATCCTGGCTGTGGATCTGCACCTTCACCCCTGCCTCATAGGATGTTTCATCTGCAGGGTGGGAGAGTGTCAGGGTGAGGCAGGCTAAGGCTGGGCAGGGCAGGGCAGGGTGGGAGGTCTCACCTGTGTCTCCCCAGACAGGCAGGTACTCCTCTTGCTGAACGTTAAGCATGAGCTCAAGGCCGTTGCCTGCCCCACCCCGCAGTGTGGTCAGGACCTCGTGACCTGGGCCCCCCCCATTGAATGTGTAGCACTTGCCTAGGCGGGTGAAGATCTGTGGGGACAGGCAGGGCCCTCAGTGCCTGCAAGGCAGAGCCCCAAAGGACCCAGAGCTGAATCCCAGTGCCTTAGGATCCCAGCACCCCACAGGACCCACTGCAGGATCCCATCAGTTGCCCAGGCAGATGCAGATCTTGTGGGGACAGGCAGGACCATCAGCCCCCTCAGTGCTTGAGACCCACCGAATCTACCACAGCTCCCCATGGCCTCACATCTCCCTGTGGCAGGGTGTGGGAGTGGGTGAAGGTGGCTAGGCCATGCCTCTCCTTGTGCCCCCAGTGCCTCAGTGGCCGTGGCTGCCCACCCTGCCCAGCTCTGCAGGGGGATTGCATTTTGCTGAGTTCCAGGGGCACATGAGGGGACATGTGGGGACACAGGAAGCCAGGATGTCGACAGGGACTAGAGCTTGTCTTAGCCATAGTGGCAGAGGTCACCATCCCCACTGGGACCTGGGAGCCTGCCCCATGCCAGGGACCCCAGGGCTCTCAGGGACCAACACCCACAGCGAGGCACCCCAATGCTCCCAGCCCCCTCCCCAGTCCCATCACTGACCCATGGCCTGGGGGAATCCAGGAGAGCTGTAACTGCTCCATGGGGTCAGAGCCCCCCGGCTATTGGATGTTCCCATCGCCCTGCCCCACTGCGGAGGGGTGAGGGGGAAGGGGTGCTGCCATGGCAACGGGCTGTTCCCAAAGAGGGGAGCCGTCACCATGGCAACGAGCTGCCCAAGGATGAAGGGGGGGTGGCTGCCATGGCAACGGCTGCCCGACACTGGGATGTGATGGGGCTGGGGGGGACTGGGACAGCGATGGGGACACATCCCCTGCAGTGTCACCCCTCCTGGTCCCCATGTTCAGGGTAACACATTGTCAGGATCCCCCAGCCCTGCACCATGGTGATGTGCCCCTACTCCCTACAGATCCCTTGTCCTCACACCCAGGACCTTCCTCTTGTCCCCAGCAGCTCCTGTCCCTGCACCCCAGGTTTGCCTCAGCCCTTCTAGCTCCACGGGTGGCCACTGGCAGGGCACAGACCTAGCCCTGGTGGGTCTCACCTCGTTTGGCCACATGATGAGGCTGGAGGCCACCGCAGCCTAAGCACTGGATGGGATCACCAAAGCCCATTGCTGCCAGACGGGACCTGGTGCCAGGAGCTGCCAGCTCAGTGCCAAGGCCCGGGGCAGAGGATCATCATCTGTGGCTAAGCTCTGGCATTAGCATGGTATTTTTAGCCAGCAAAGTTGCAGTGAGTGCAGCCAGAGCTGGGGACTGCGTGTGCCAGGGCCACGTGTGCTGGGGCTGCCACAGAAGTTTCTCGCTGCCTGTCAGAAACAAGGCAGCAGTGGGACTGTTTGTGTGGCACATGGTCGTGTGGCACAGCTGGGTGCAGCCTGACACTCCTGGTGGCACCCACAAGCCCAAGGGCAGCAAAAGCAGCACAGCACATGTCCCCTGAGACCCTCAGTATGGGCACAGGGATGGGCACCCCTGGGGCAGGGCAGTGACCCTGCACGCCAGTGGGACACTGAGGTCACAGCAGTTCAGCTGTGCTCCCCAGGTCCCTCCCTGGGGACCCTCAACACTGCAGCCACATATCCCAGTCCTTGACCCCAGCAGCTGCCACCGCTGCCACCTGGTCCTGCCACAGGGGCAGTGGCAGCTGCTCTGGCAAAGAGCACAGGGGGAATGGAGCTGCTAAAAGGACGATTCTACACTGAGCTCCCAAGGGAAATAAAATTTGCATGCTAAGAGCCTCAAGATGATGGTAATTGCTGTGGTGACAGCACGGCCGAGTCTGCGGTGACTGCAATGGGCACTAAGCAGACCCATGCATGGCGGGCACAGGCTCCCACAGCACACTGCTCCCCACCACTGCCACAGCACCAAGAATATGCTTGTACTGCCTGTGCCACGGTCCCTGATCAATCTGCCCATGCCACCAGCCCAGGAGACACAACTTGGCCCTATGTGACACCCACTGGCATCCTGCTGGGACACAGCAGCTGCAGTGGGAGCACATGGGCACAGCTGAGTCTCCAGGCCAGTAGCAGAGTGGGCATAGCCCCAGGGGCAGCAGACAATGCTGGGGGCAGTGACGCCAGGGCTGTGTGCCCATGGCTCTGGTACAGGGGACTCTTGTCCACACTGGATCTAGCTGCATGTGGGAGCTGCAGGTGTGGGAACCTGTGTGCAAACACAGCCCACAGGAAGTGGCTTGCTGCTGTTGGTGCCCAGGTGGTATCTGGGGCTGCTGTGGGAGGAGCTGGACCATAGAGAGTACTGGTGAGTATCCTGTATCCACCAGCATCCTTATGCCGATAAGCATCCCGTGCCTGAGTGGCTGCCAGCAGCTGGCCCAGCACACGGCCCCTGCCACAGCACGCCTCCAGCTTGGGCATAGTTCCCAGCCGCCTAGCACCCCTGTGATGAGCAGGGACCAGGGCACCCCCGGCTGGCAGCCAGCCCACTGCAGCACCCGGGGAGGTGGACAGGGGCCAGGGTGCTGCGGGCAGCGGGATGGGAGAAGGGTCTCACCCATGGGTGCTAGTGGCACGACACCTATGTCCAGTGGTAGTCCCCAGGGGCACACACAGCCCCGGTTCCCGCAGAGCCCCCGCGGGTGGCACTCACCACGGTGAAGTTGTGAGCAGTGCAGCCGGTGCCGCGGAAGGAGCACTGGAGCAGCATGTCGGACATGTCGTGGCCGGTGCGGTTGTAGAACTCGGCCATGCTGAAAGGCTTAGCCTTGAAGTTTCTGAAGTTGGCCTTGTCGCGGAGGGCAGCCAGGACGTGCGGCTCGGCCAGCTGCGGGTTACTGATCTCGAAGCGGTCGTTGAGCAGGGCCAGGAGCTCGCCCACGTGGTACATGTCGTTGCGGGTGATCTTGGAGAAACGGAACTCGTTGAGGTTGCAGATGGTGATGGCTGGGAAGGTGAGGTTGCGGGCGGCCACCTCGTCCAGCTTGGTGACGTGAGGGTAGGTGAGGAAGTAGGCGACGCGCTCGGCGCACACCAGCAGCAGCAGCCCCAGCGAGCCCAGGAAGAAGCCACCCCACAGCACCCTCCGCAGCGACACGGCCCCGTGAGCAAAGACGTGGCTGATGCCGTGCAGAGAGGAGCTGTGGGCGAAGGCTTGCAGGCTGGAGGGACCCTCGCCCTCCCCGCTGCCCTCCGAGCCGCCCCTCATCATCATCATCCTGCTTGGAGCGCCACCCACTCCCCACTGCCCACCGCCCTCAGCCCATCACCGTGCTCGGGGGGTTTCGGGGGACAGTGAATGGGCGGGGGAAGGGAAAGGGGCAGGGGAAGGGAAAGGTGGGCAGGGGAAGGGAAAGGTGGGTATGGAAGTGTGCAGGGGGTGGGCAAAGGAGGGGAGGGTAGAGCAGGGCAGGGGCAGGACCAGCCGCTTCTCTCCCCTGCCCGGTGCTGCCGGTGCCGCGGAGCCCCCAGTCTCGGTCCCGGTTCCGGTTCCTGCTGCCAGTGCCNGCAAAGAGCTCCGAGGGGGCTGAGCAGGCTGCTCCTCTGCCCCGGAGCGGCTCACGGAACCCCAGGCCCAAAAGGAGTGACAACAGGAGACCCCCACCCCAGGGGTGATGTAGGAGTTCCTGGGTCACACAGGGATCCCCATGCTAAGGCTGACAGAGGTTCCCTATCCCGCGGGGGCGACATGGGGTTCCTCTTCCACACAGGACGCTGCCACTCCCATGGGCTGCAGGCATGCAGAGGCAGGGTCAGCTCCACCAGACCTGCCCCCTCACCGCCCCCCGCCCCGCAATCCAACGTGTGTGTCTGTGTGTCTAGCCCTAGTTTATTGGGGAGCAGCAGGGAGACACCCCAGACATGCTCAGGACTCATCCTTGGTCTGTCGGCGGATGAGCTCAGCATACAGACCCCCTCGGCGGAGCAGGTCCTCGTGGGTGCCAGCCTGCAAGGGACAGTGGCACCCATAGGGGTGGAGGAGAAGGTATTACCTATGCGGCTGCTCACCCCTTGCCCATCATCCTCCCACCGCTCACCTCAGCCACCTGTCCCTGTGCCAGCACCACGATGAGGTCTGCTCTGCGGACAGTGCTGAGTCGGTGGGCGATGAGCAGGACAGTGCGACCGGACATGGCACGGTCCAGAGCCTCCTGTACCACCTGCTCTGACTGAGCATCCAGCGCGCTGGTGGCCTCATCCAGGATGAGGACCGCAGGGTCCTTCAGCAGGGCTCGGGCAATGGCAATACGCTGCTTCTGACCCCCTGAGAGTGCCGTGCCACGCTCGCCTGGCCGGGACCACTGCTGTCACCACTGGTGACGCCACAGCCCAGGAGACCTCTGCCCCAAGGATGCGAGCAAAGGGACACAGCCACGTCCCTACACCAGAGCTAGCACCAAACCATGTCCTTCCTGTGGGGAGCCTGGTACAGCCACTGCTCCATCCAGACACAGCCTTGTGTTGGTGGCGACCAGCAACCACTGCCCCCAAAGGGACCTGGGCCCCATTGGCCAGGATATGGTGCTTCTCCATCTGTCTAGGGGGCTGGGCCAGTTTGGGGGCCCCTGTCCACCTCCCACTCTCACCATTCCCTGCTCCACAGCATGCAGCCTGGCACTGCACATACCTACAATAGTGTCATAGCCCTCGGGGAAGCTACGGATGAAGCTGTCAGCATTGGCGAGCTTGGCCGCAGCATAGACTTCGGCATCGGAGGCTCCAGGCTTCCCGAAGCGAATATTCTCCATGATGGTTGTGCCGAAGAGCACTGGCTCCTGCCACAGCATCTGGACCCTCAGCACCCAGCCCTGGATGGGTTCCCTGGCTGGTGCCTGGGGGAAGTGCCCCACTGCAGCCTCATGACATCCCCATGCCCCACAGCAGCCCCATGGTAGCCCCACACCTGGCTGATGAAGCCGATGACTTGACCCCGCAGCCAGGAGGGGTCCAGGGAGGAGATGTCGTGGCCATCCAAAGTGATGGTGCCCTGGGTGGGCTCATAAAACCGCTCCAGCAGTGCTGCCACTGTTGACTTCCCTGTTGAGTGGAGCCCTCAGCCTCCTGGCACTTCCCACTGCCCACCCTAGTGCCCCTCACCAGCTCTGGCCTCACAGAGGGACAAGAAGTTGGTTCCCAGTCCCTGGCACCCACTGGGCTCCCTGGGGTGCAGGAGGATGTGCCTAGGGGTCTAGCAAGGGGCTGAGCTGGCTCTTGTCCTGAGAGTGTGGGGAGGGCTGGGGGTCTCTGGGGTTCCGATACCTCCTCCTGAGGGTCCCACGATGGCTACAGTCTTGCAGGGGGGCAGGGTGAGGCTGAAATCCTGCAGGACCTGGTAGCCAGGACGGGTTGGGTAGCTGTGGGGAGAGGAGCAGGGGGCTGTGGCAGAGTGGTGCCAGCTCCCCAGTCCATGGGGTGGCTTGGGGCTCTAGGCAGGAGTCTAGGCTGGGGTCTGGAGGTTCTCACCTGAAGGAGACATGTTTGAAGCAGATGTGGCCGAGCAGGGAGTGGCTTGGGATGGAGACCCCTCCTCGCAGTGCCACATTGGGCTCCAGTGTCAGCAGCTCAAAGACACGGGCGCCGGCACTCAGCCCTCGCACTACCTGTGGGCACAGCAGCAGGAGCACCCCCAGAACACCCTGGGATCCCATCCTCTGCCCCACATCCCCAGAGAGCTAGCTGGAGGTCACCCCTACCTCCGCCTACCTGCCCAAGCAGGATGGAGATGTTGGCCATGGACCTGCAGAGCACAGACAGGAATGTAGAGCTCAGGGCTGTGCCCCAGGCAGGCTGGGGTGCCAGAAGGGGCCAGGGGGGAAGTCACTGTGCCCTGCCCTCACCTTTGCACTGTCTGTGAGGCCACAAGGAAGGACATGAGGTCACCTGGTGAGAGCTCATCCCCAGCCATCAAGGAGCCACCAACAAAGATGGTTCCCAAGACAATGCCTGTGAGATGTGAAGTGGAAGTTGGACCTACAGTGTACCGTGCCTCACAGCATTGCTCGGTCCTGCCCCATGGCACCATGGCCATGTCCTGCCCCTTATCCCCACTCACCATTAAGTGCCAGGTTGGAGAGTCCCTGGAAGGCAGCAATGCCAAGCCCCAGGCGCTGGTTCAGCTGCCCAGCATGGTCCACCTCAGCACAGTACAGTCTGTGGGCAGAGAGAGGGCTGAGGCCCTGGACCCTCACAGCCCCCAGACCCCCTCAGAACCACCATCACCCCTCACCCCGCCTGCCAATCCTCCATGGCAAAGGCGCGCACAGTCCGTACGTTCCCCAGCACCTCATCAGCCACCACAGTGGCTTTGGCCACCTGCAGGGAGAGGGATGGAGAGATGGTGGATGGGTGGGACACCTCCTGCTCCAACCCCAGTGGGATCCAGGGTCCCCTCTCGGGGTGGCAAGGGTGAGGTTACCTGCTCCTGCGCCTGGCGTGAGAGGCTGCGGAGGGTGGCACCGATGAGGGCTCCAGCGGCCACCAGCGTGGGCAGTGCCACAAGCAGGAGAGCAGTAAGCTTGGGCGACAGCAGGTAGAGCGAGACAAAGCAGCCAACAGTCTGGGTGCCACTGCGCAGGCCCTGGTGGGGGGCAGCAGGCAGTGGTGGGGGGCAGCTGGTTGGATGCCCACAGGGTGCCTAGTGCCGCCGGCTGCAGGTCTCACCTGGGAGATGGCCAGTTTGAAGGAGGACTTGAACTCCTGGATGTCAGCTGTCAGCCGATTCACCAGCTGCCCCGTCCGGTTGGCATCGAAGAAGGCCACATCCTGCCTGTTATGGGAGCAGGGGGGGGGCTGGGGCATTGGCTGGGGTCACCCCAGCACCCCGGACCCCCCCCAGGGTATTTACCGGAGCAGAGAGACAAAGAGAGCCTTGCGCATGCCACTGGCAACCTGCTCACCCACACGGGCCAGCAGTGCAATGTACCCAAAGGTCAGCAGCCCCTGTGGAGAGGAAGGGCTCAGGGTGGGGGGCACAGCCTCAGGAACCCCAACCCACCCCGGGGTGCTGGTACCCACCTGCAGGCAGTAGACAGTGAGCAGGCGCAGGGCTGGGCGCTGAGCCTCCTGCAGGTAGCCACTGAGGTGGTCACCGGCACACTGGGCAACCACATTCACTAGCTGCCCCAGCAGCACTGGGATGTGGACGTTGAGAAGGGCAGCACCCAGTGCCAGCTGCGTGGACAGTGTGAGTCACGCTGTGACATGGGGATGACACCCGCCAACAGCATGGGGACAATGCTCGCCATGGCATGGGGACAGCAAGTGTCCCACTGTGGCACAGGGATGACATCAATGGCATAGGGAAGGTGGGCATCACAGCACAGGGACAACAGATGTCACTGCCATGGCACTCAGATAGCAGGTATCATGCTGTGGCACAGAGGTGGTACAAATTGTAGCATGGCATAGGAACAGTGGGTGCAATCGCATGGCACAGGGACAATGGGTGTCACACCAGGGGGATGGTGGGTGTCATACCACGGCATGGGGACAGCAGACATGTGATGGCACAGTCAGTGGGTGTCACACCATAGCACAGAGCTGGCGAGGGGACCACAGCCACCCCCAGTCCCCACTCACCATGACAGCAGCTGAGAGGGCCAGCAGCTGTGGGCGCAGGAAGGTCCAGAAGAGTGGCCAGTCAAAGATGGGTTCTGGCGGGGGCTGGGTGGTCTCAGGGAGCGTGGGGGCAACGGTGGGGACAAGGACAGTGGCCTCTTGGCAGCGTGCTGCAGTGCCCAGCAAGCCAAAGGCCACATAGCCCACGGCATGGCCAGCCAGGAGCAGGCAGCGTGGGGCTGTTGGGGAGGGTCCGGGGGATGGGCAAGGGGGTCTGGCAAGCCCTAGGCGTCCCCCCGCATACCTGAAACTGGGGAGAGAGGTGAGCATGGGCCACCTGACTGGGGGCCAGACCCAGGGACATGGGGGCACGTGGTGAGGGCTGTCCCCTCGCGGGCCATATCCAGCTGCTTCGTGCCACCCAGTGTCCACCAGCATTCCCAGTGTCTTCACTCCCAGACCCCCACAGCTGAGTGCCAGCACCCAGACCTCTCCACTCTGCCCCAGTCCTCCCAAGCCCCCATAGCCACATTTGGGACTCGACCAACCTCACCCCACCGAGGTGCCCATGGACCCCTGCACCCCTCCTATGCCCCTATGCCAGCGTTTGGGACCCCCCAGTCCCCAGCCCCACTGCCCCAACATACCCACGTGCCCCTGCGCTCCTCTGTCCACCCTCGAACACTTCCATACCAGCGTTTGGGAGCCCCCAGTCCCATGGTGCCCACGTACCCCTTCACGCCCCGAAGGGGACCCCAGCGTCTGGGATCGTCCCCAAAGGGACCCAGGAGTTGGGTCTTCCCCCACAGGGGTCCCCGGACCCGTTCCGGAGCTCCACCGATACCTTGGTCCCGAGGCGGGGAGCGTCCGGAACGCGGCGGGGACCGAGCGGAGCCCGCACCGGGGAGAAGCGAGCCCCCGAAGCAGCAGCAGTGACAACGGCATGGCGGACCCGAGATCAGTGCCGAGATCAGCGCTGAGGTAGCATCCTGGGGCGGGAAGGGGCGGCACCGGGGGCGCTTCCGAGGGCGGTTCCGGGGGCGGTACCGGGACAGGCGGAGTACCAGCCGCGCGGCCCGGGCCCTGCGCTGGCCCTTACCCTCACCGGGACCCGCACCAACCCCTTCCGGTACACGCACAGCGACACCCCTTCCCCTGACTCGCTCCCCCGTCCCTTCCCGGACCTCCTCCAAGAACCGCTCCCGTTCCCGGGCCCTGCCCCGGTTGTGTACCTCCTCGGACCCGCACCGGGACCAAGGACCGCGCACCGGGATCACGCTTCTAGGGCAGGATCCTCCCGATCCTCCTCTAGTACCGGTGAGGCCATGGCCAGCGGCAGGACACGCTCCCGGTCCCGGAGCGGGTGCGGGGCCAGCTGAGAGCCCTTTACCGGGGACACCAGACCCACGGGGACTGAGCCGCCGCGGAGCCCTCAGGTGAGCCGGGACAGGGACACCGGGGACGGGGACATGCGAACGGCCCAGAGCGGCCAAGGTGCTCCGGACCCCCGCTGCAGGGTCACCCCACTCCTTCCGGGGGTTCTGCTTCAGTGACGCTGCACCCGGGATCCCCCGCGCCTCGCCTGGGGACACCACGGCACAGGGACATCTGGACACTGGGACATGCCAGACATGTCCCCACGGCTGTGCTCATAGGGTCCCAGTGACCCCGTGGGGCAAGTGTCTGTCTGTCTGTTTGGGGGCTGTCCTCACGGGGTGGCTGTGTCCCCAAGGACTATTGGGGTACGTGTTCTCGTGGGGTGTGTGTCACCCCGGGGCTGTCATGTTGCCTGTGTCCCCAGTGCATGTCCCTGTGGGGTCCTGGGGGTCACCATGGGGACACCAGAGCACATGTGTCCTCCACAGGGTCACTGGGGCTCTTGGCAAAGGTGCATGTCCATGTAGGGCTGCACTGTCCCTGCGGGTGCTGGTGTCCCCTGGGTGCCATATCCATGGGCTCGCTCAAGGGGGTCCCGGCTGCCTGTCTCCATCCTGGGGGTCCCTTCATTCCCTGCCCTGTTGTTTACGAGGCTATTTTTGGGTGCCCCGCGGGTATTTTTGGCCACCCAGTGTGGGGCATGTGGGGGAAAGGCCATGCTGGTGTCACCAGCCAGGACACACGATCCAGGGGGACACGGTGCCTCTGTCCCCAACGGGGAGTTGCACAAGGCCAGGGGTCAGTGTGGGGACAGTGTGTGCAGCAGGGCCTTGGCCCCATCCCTCCTGCTGAATCACTGGATCCCTCGTGCCTGTGGCCTCGCCTGCTGCCGTGAGTCACACCTTGGCCACGCTGTGGTGGGGTGGGGCTGGATGGTGTCACCTGTGGCCACCAGTACCGGTCACATGAAGGGACACTAGTGACATGCAGGTCTGTGGGAACGCTGGCTGGTGGCGGTAAGGGAAGGGCGGGGGGGCTGGGTGGGAAGTGCCTTTGGGGGTAAGGGTCCCATCCTGCCTTGAGAGTTCAGGGGTCTCATCCTGCCCCCAGAGTCCAGGGGTCCTGTCCTTCCCTGGGGGCTGGGGGTGCTACCCTGTCCTGGGGGGTTCCATTCTGCCTCAACTAGTTGGGGGTCTGATCCTGCCCCAGGGGAACTGGGGTCCTGTGTCACTCCAAGGTTCTGCGACTCCTGTCCCAAGGCCTTGGGGTCCTTCCTGCCCTAGGGCCCAGGGGTGCTGAGCCCTGCCTGAACAGAACCCCTGCTGGGGGTCTGTGGGGATGAGGGTCCATGGAGACTGGAGGTCTGTGGGGTGGGCTGTCCATGGGGGTAGGGGTCCATGAGTTGGGGTTCCACAGGGATGGCAGTCTACTCCCCTCAGACTGGGGGTGACATTGCAGCAGGCCCTGAGGGACAGATTTGGGGTGAGGTGGGGTGACATGGAGGTCTCTGCTGGGCTGGGCAGGGGTCTGGCCCTGTGAGGGGCTCATGGATGGGCACTGGCAGTGGCCCAGCTGGCAGGATGGGGTAGGACGGGATGGGACAGGATGGCCCGTGGCTGTGGCCATGGCCATGGCCATGGTGCAGGTGGCCAGCTCAGGCTGCCCCAATTCAGAACACGCAGGTAGCTCTGGGTGGCCTCTCCGGCATTTCCGGCTGCTGGCCACAGGGTGATGGCTCATCCCAGCTTGCCCCAGCTTGCCCTGGCATCCTCATGCCCCACGGCCGGGCTTGGACTGCCCTCTGGCCCATGGGGCTGGGTGGGGATCTTGGTCCATTCTGGGGGTCCCTGGGTGGTGACGGTGGCAGTGGCCGGTGCCAACATGTGTCCCTGGCAGGTGCCAGGGCAGGTGATGGCGGCACAGGGCGAGTACCAGCGTGTGGAGGACGTGGAGGAGGATTCCCCACCCGGCGAGGAGGAGCTGCTGCTGCATGTCACCGAGGGACTGCAAGGTGGGGGGTCCAGGTCCTGCCGGGGGGATGCAGAGCCTACCAGCTGGGGCCAGGTCCTGCCAGGGGGGTGCAGAGCCTGCCGGGGTAGAGTGCCAGGTCCTGCCAGGGGGGTGCAGAACCTGCCGGGGGGTGCAGAGCCTGCCGGAGTAGAGTGCCAGGTCCTGCCAGGGGTGTGCAGGTCCTGTCAGAGTGTTCCAGATCCTGCCAGGGGGGTGAAGACCCTGCTGGGGGGCTTCCAAGCTGTCCTGGGGGGTAACAGCAGGCGGTCTAGGGGGTCGTGGTCCCCCTGTGAGGTGCAGGCTGAGGGTCTCTAACAGGAAGGGGGGGCAGGCTCAGCCCTGCCTCATGTAGGGTGGGGTCACTGGCTACCCCACAGATCTCCAGCTGGTCACTGGTGGGGGTTTGTGGGTCCCAGGCAGGGGTGCCGCACAGACAGGGGGTGCAGGGGGGTGTGCTGTGCCATGGCCCCTGCTCAACCTACCCCCCGCCCCCCCTCGTTTTTCTCTCCTCTACAGACTCTTGGCACCACATCAAGAACCTGGATAATTTCTTCACCAAGATATCTTTGGCAGGCTCCTGCCTGGCCCCTGCCCAGCACCGCAGCAGGGGGGCGGCCAGAGGCATGAGGGAAGGGGGGAATACAGGGGGGGAAGGGGGGTCCGTCACCATGGCCAGACACTCCTTAACACTGCCCCAACATCTACCAGTTCCACCAGAAGAATGGGTTTGCCTGCATGATGCTCTCTGATGTCTTCGATCTGGTGTGAGTGCCAGTGTGCCATGCCATGCTGTGCCATGCTATGCCATGCTATGCTGTGCCATGCCATATGGTGCTGTGTTCCTTTACCCAGGAGGGGTGGGGGCCCCATCCTGCTGCAACGGGTGGGGAGTCCCATCCTGCCCTAGGGTCTGGGGTGTCCTATGTTTCCCCAAGGGAACCGGGCTCCTGTGTCACCCCAAGGGCCGGAGGCTCCTGTCTCAAGGCTTTGGGGTCTAAGGCCCTGTCCCCAGGGTGAGGGTTGGTGCTGAGTCCCTGCTGCCCCCCAGGCAGTTCCTTTTTGTCGTCACCTTCACCACGTTCTTGCTCTGCTGTGTGGACTACGATGTCCTCTTTGCCAACCGACCGCTCAACCACAGCCATGCTGGCACAGTTACCCCTGACCGTGGCAAGGTGACGCTGCCTGATGCCATTCTGCCTGGACCACAGTGTGCCCAGCGGTGAGGAGGGGTATGGGGGCCACTGGAATGGCTGGTGGCGAGTCCAGGAGCTGCTGGCATGGCCATAGTGGGGGTCTCAAAGAAGTGGGGCTGGGGGCCATGGCAGAACCACGAAGGGGGTCCCAGAAGAGTGGGGCTGGGAGCCACCAACAGGATTCCAGCCCCTCCTGCCACCCATCCCCTGGCAGGATCCGTGCCAGTGGCTGGATCATCTTCCTTCTGGTGATGGCTGCTGTCTTCTGGCTGTACCGGCTGGTGAAGGTGCTCTGTAGCCTGCTGGGCTACTGGGAAATCCGCAGCTTCTACATCAAGGCCCTGAACATCCCCTCAGTGAGTAGGGACATGGAGATGGGGCCATGCCACATGCTGCCATGTGGTGCCAGTGCTGATGATCACACAGTTGGTCTATTGGTTGGCACAGGACGGGCTGTGCAGCCACAGCTGGCAGGAGGTGCAGGCACGGTTGATAGCACTGCAGCGCCGGCAGCAGATGTGCGTCCACAAACGGGACCTGACTGAACTCGACATCTACCACCGCATCCTGCGCTTCAAGAACTACACTGTGGCCATGGTCAACAAGTCACTGCTGCCCGTCCGCTTCCACCTGCCGCTGCTGGGCTCCGTTGTCTTCCTCACCCAGGGCCTCAAGTACAACCTGGAGCTGCTACTCTTCTGGGGTCCTGGCTCTCTCTTCCAGAATGCCTGGAGCCTGCGGCCCCAATGCAAGCGGGCGAGTGCCCGGCGGGAGCTGGCACAGCGCCTGGCACGGGCCATGGTGCTGCTGGGGTTGGCGAACCTCCTGCTTTGCCCCTTCGTCCTGGTCTGGCAGCTCCTCTATGCCTTCTTCAGCTACGCCGAGGGCATCAAGCGGGAGCCAGGCAGCCTGGGTGCGCGACGCTGGTCCCTCTATGGCCGCCACTACCTGCGGCACTTCAACGAGCTCAACCACGAGCTGCGGGCACGGCTGAGCCGTGGGTACAAGCCGGCCACCAAGTACATGAACTCCTTCACCAGCCCCCTGCTCACCGTGCTCGCCAAGAATGTTGGCTTCTTTGCTGGCTCCATCCTGGCTGTGCTCATCGTCCTGACTGTCTACGACGAGGATGTGCTGACGGTACAGCACATCCTCACGGCCATCACGCTGCTGGGGCTGGTGGTCACTGTGGCCAGGTAGGTCTGCTGGCATGGGCCAGATGAGGAGAGCTTCAGATGACAGATAAGGAAGAATTTTTTTATGCTGAGGGTAATGAGACCCTGTCCCAGGTTGCCCAGAGAGGTGGTAGATGTCTGATCCCTGGAACCATTCCAGGTCAGGTTGTTCGGGGCTCTGAGGTGGGAGTTGGTCTTTTCTCCCAAGGAACAAGTGACAGGATAAGAAGAAATAGCCTCAGGTTGTATAGGGGGAGGTTTTGGTTGGACATGAGGAAGAATTCCTTCCCCAAAAAGGTTGTCCAGGCCTGGCCCAGGCTGCCCAGGGCAGTGGTGGAGTCACCATCCCTGGAGGGGTTTCAAAGCTGTGGAGATGTGGTGCTGAGGGACATGGGTTAGTGGTGACCTGGTAGTGCCAGTTCATGGTTGGACTCAGTGATCCTAGAGCTCTTTTCCAACCAGATTCCATGTTTCTAAGCACCCTGCTCCAGTTGAAGATGTCCCTGCTCACTGCAGGGGACTTGAGCTAGATGACCTTTAACAGTCCCTTCCCACCCAAACCATTCTGTGATGATTCCATGATGTGCTGCGCTGTGGTGGCCACAGCAGGCAGTGGGGTGGCTGAGTGGGAGGTGGGACACCTGACCCCCACCTGCAGGTCCTTCATACCTGACGAGCACACAGTGTGGTGTCCGGAGCAGCTGCTGCAGAGGGTCCTGGCCCATGTCCACTACATGCCTGACCACTGGCAGGGCAATGCCAGCCGGGCTGAGACGCGTAGTGAGATGGCTCAGCTCTTCCAGTACAAGGCGGTGAGTGCAGTGGGGAGGGGTGGTGGGAACCTCATCCTGGGCACCCCCTGATCCCACTGTCACCCACAGGTCTTCATCCTGGAGGAGCTGCTGAGCCCCATTGTCACCCCCCTCATCCTCATCTTCCTCCTCCCTTCCCGCGCTCTCGACATCATTGACTTCTTCCGCAACTTCACAGTGGAGGTGGTTGGAGTGGGAGACATCTGCTCCTTTGCCCAGCTCGATGTCCGCAGCCACGGCAACCCCCAGGTTCGGGCGGTGGGAGTCCTGTGAGGGGGGGTTCCAGGGGTGGGTGAGGGCATCCCAAGGGTGAAGTGGTGGGGGGGGGCTGGCTCCACTAACCTCCCTGTCCTGTCGTGTCCTGCTGGGAGGGGGGTACTGTGGTGGGGACATGAGTGTCACGGTGGGGAGAGGAGTATCGTAGCAGGAGGAGGTGTCACAGCGTGGAGAAGGTGTCGCGATACGGAGGGTTGTCGTCGCAGGAGAGGATGTCACGGCACAAAGGGAGTGTCATGGCACGGTGGGGGTGTTGCGGCACAGCGGGGGTGTTGTGGTGCCCCCCATGCCGCACGGTGCTGAGACCTGTGCTCGCAGTGGCTGTCGGCAGGGCACACGGAGGCTTCTGCCTACCAGCAAGCGGAGGACGGGAAGACAGAGCTGTCGCTGATGCACTTCGCCATCACCCACCCGCGCTGGCAGCCGCCGGCCCCCAGCCAGCGCTTCTTGGGCCACCTGAAGGAGCAGGTCCAGCGGGACGCGGCCGCCGCCCCCACCGCCCGCCACATCCTGGCCGAGGGGCCGCTGGGCACCTCGCTGCTCTCCGATGACTCTGCCGCCACGGTGAGCATGGCACGGGTTGGGGATGGAGGGGTCCTGGGTGTGATCTCCGGCTACCCTGATCACCTGTTCCCCGCAGCCCGACGGTTTGTTGGCCAGTGTCCTGGCCCGGCCCATCCTCTCGGCCAGCGGGCTGGTGGCCCGGGACCGACGACTCGCCCAGTCCTGCACCACTGCCAGCGCTGCCGCCAGCGTGCTGGCGTCCCTGGCATCGCCCCTGCCCGGATGGGTACGAGGCAGTGCCGACAGCCCTGATGGCCACCGCGACCACCTGCTCCCCGAGGAGAGGTCCTGCCAACGGCGGGGACAGGGGCAACGGAGTGGATGTGGGGAGGAGGTGTCGTGGTGGGAGGGGGGAATGTTATGGTGGGGAAGGGGTGTTGTGGTGGGAGGGGGCATCATGGTGGGAGGGGCTGTCGTGGCAAAGCCCCACATGCCACAGGTGCTGATAGCTCTGCCCACAGCCTGCTCCTGAGCCGTTCAGCACTTCTCTCCGAGGTGGCCTCAGCTGAGATGAGCCTCCACGCCATCTACCTGCATGAGGTGCGTGTCTCCTCCCCAGCTGCACATCCCCCTGCGTTCCTCCCACCCTGCCCATGCTTTTGTGTGTCCCCCAGCTGTGACTGTGTCCTCCAGTGTCCCCCCATGTCCCCCCACCCAGGCCACACATCTCCTGATAACCCCTCCCTTGCCCTGCTTTTGCCTGGGAACCCCACAGCTGCTGCCAGACAGGGTGTGGGGGGATGAGGCACTATGGCTGGTGCCACCACGGCCACGTCCCCACTTCTGCCACCCCCTGAGAGGCAAGGGATGGGTGCTGCACTGGGAGCCTCCCATCCTGCTGCCCCATGGGGAGGCAGCTTGCCATGGCAGGGGCCTCAAACCACCATGGTGGGAGTCTCTTAGAAGCAATATGGGGTAGTCTGCTTGCATGTCAGGGCTCTGACCATCTCTGTGGGGGCTCTGACCACCCTTTCCACCTCGCCAGCTTCACCAGCAGCAGCAGCAGGGTCCTGGCCCCCAGGCTGTGGGGATGTGGGTGCCCACGGGGGCACCCAAACCTCCTTCCATGACTGCAGGTGGGTACCATGCCAGGGGTCATGGGGACACATCTGACCCCAGAAGTGGAGTGTCTGGGGGAGTCCTGAGTGCTGTGACTGCCCCAGGCAGGGGCTGAGGGTTGGGGGTGGCTCTGACCTCCCACCCCTGTGCCCCAGGCTCGGCTGCCAGAGCCTCACAGGCTCAACACCGTGAGATGCCACTGGGTGGCTGGGCTGAGGAGGAGGAGGAAGAGGAGGAGGAGAAGGAAAAGGAGGAGGAAGAGCAGAGAACAGGCTAACAGACCTCCACTTCTATGGGTGAGGGCATGGCATGGCCAGGTAGCCATTGCCTGGGGAGGTTTGGTGGCCACCAGGGCTGGGGTCTGGTGACATCTGGCTGGCACTCATGCCAGTGACTCAGCTGCTATTGACCCCATTGCCAGTGATCCCCACTGCAGGTGTCCTTGCTGCTGGTGACCCCAACTGCTGGTGCCCCCACTGATGGACCCATTTCCCCCCAGGGTCCTGGACGTGCCAAGAGCTCCAGTCACAGTGCCAGCAGAGCTGCCAGGAGGTGCTGGCTGGCACTGGGTGCAGCCAGGGGCTTACTACTGCCCAGGGTCATGTCATGGGATGGTTCAGCTGGCTCTGCCCACGTGGGCACCCTGCTCGGGCACATGGCTGTGCTGGTGGCCCTGCTGTGGGGCCAGGGGTGCTACTGGGGGCAGCCAGTCCCTGAGGTGCTGTACTTATGGGGGCGTGTACAGGGTGCCTGCCAGCTGCACCGAGCTACTGTGGGAAATAAAGGTTTTCAGAGAGAATGTGCCAGCACTGATCACATGCCAAGGCCAGCAAGGGGTGGGAGGCTGCACGGGGGTAAGTGCCAGGGGCTACCAGGGGAGCTTGAGTGGTTGATGCTGTGGGGGTGTGCCACGAGATGCCAGGGGGAGCTTGGGGGTGACCCTGGGGTATGTGGGCAGGTGGCAACAGCGGTGACAGGGCAGTGGTGCTCGTAGGTCAGGGCCGTGGGGACTGTACCCATGTCCCCCCATCCCAGTCAGCATTTCCAGTCTGTGGCCAGGTGACCACACCTCTGAGCTCACCTGTGCCCACCACACCATTCCCAGCTACGTGCGGTGCCAGTGGTGCCAAGGCAAAGCACCAGCACCAGGGTTATCAAAACTAAAGCTTTACTGGGGAGGTGCTGGTGCCAGCAGCCGGGTGGAGGGAGAGGCCCTGGGGACCCCTCTGGCCCCAGTGCCAGTGCACTCAGGGTGCCGGATGTGGCTGCTGTCGCTCCTGTGTGGAGAAGGACTGGCTGCGGATGCGGAAGGCCACCTCCTGCGTGCGGAAGGTGAGGCCAAAGATGTCCTCGTGGTAGCGGTTCTTGTCCTGGGTAGGAGGAGCAGGCGTCAGGTCATGGTGCTGGGCTCGGTGCTGCCACCGCCCTTCCCTGTGTCCCTTACCCTCAGCTCGCTGATGAAGTCTCCAGCCTGGCCCAGCGTCATGCCAGCCTCTTGCACCAGGATGTGCTGCACTGTCTGCAGCACCTCGGTGGCCATGGTGACGTCCCCGCAGACGTACATGTGCCCTGCACTCTGGCACAGCACCCGGTGCACCTCTGCCGCCAGCTGTGTCCGCAGCACATCCTGCACGTACATCTGGGGACACCGTGACAGGGCAAGCTGTGACACCCGGCACACGGCCTCCACCATGTCCCCAGACCCAGCCTACCCTTTGGTGCCTTTTTCCTGTCTTCATCTGTGTCCCCGTCCCACCCTTGTTGCCATCCCTGTCCCAGTGATCCTCACCCCATCCCTGTCCCCATCCAAGTCCCACCTTGGGTGTCCCAGGCTGGCGGGAGAAGGCGACAAGGACCTGGCTGAGGGCTCCTTGCTGCTGTGCCTCCTCCATCTCCTCCCGGTAGATGTGGTCCAGCGCAGCCGAGCGGCACCCAAACACCAGCACCATGCTGCCCAGTGGGCCACCTGCGAGGAACAGCCACCGCGCCTGGCCCCGTGTCCCTGTGTCCCCATGTCCCCACATACCCAGATCCTACCTCCCCACTCCCTAGTGTCCTGCAGTCCCCACATGTCCCCACAGCCCCACATCCTCACACCCTCATGCTATACATCCATTTGTCCCTCCACCCTCATGGCACCCTTTACTTATGTCCCAAACCCCGTGCCCCACATCCTTGTACCTCCATACCCCGTGTCCCTGTACCACCATGTCCTCACGTCCCGTGCCCCCAGCTCCTAACCTTCTGTTCCCAGCTTGCCACATCCCAGTGCCCCCATGTCCTTGTGTCTCTATGCCTCTGGTCTCCACCCCTGTCCCCAGCTCCATGTCCCTGTGTCTTCATCCTTGTCCCCT
This sequence comes from Galbula dea, assembly GCA_013399015.1. Lineage (NCBI taxonomy): Eukaryota > Metazoa > Chordata > Aves > Piciformes > Galbulidae > Galbula > Galbula dea. The sequence goes on from VWZX01007833.1 coordinate 73,432, forward strand.
GATTCCTGTCCCTAGTCCTATGTCCTCCTGTTTCCATCTTCTCATTCTTGTCCCCCGGTCCCTGTCCCTGTGTCCCCCTGTGCACCATCCCTATCCTCGTGTTCTCCCATCCCTGTGCCCCCACTCCAGCCCTCCTGTCCCCTCCTGTCTCCTCCATCCCCCCTTCATGTCCCCACCTCCAGCCTTCAGCAGGTGCAGTCGGTGCTGCCAGAAGCTGCGGAAGGGAGCTATGCCGGTGCCAGGTCCCACCAGAATGCAGGGGCTCTCAGAGGCGGCTGGTAGCCGGAATGAGGGAGCCCTGATGACACCAGACATCGGTCACTGGGGCACAGCATCACCAGGCACCGTGTCATCGGCACCACAGGGTCAGAAGGGGACATGGGACCATCAGGGCACCAGGGCAGGGAAGAACCGGGACAGGTGGGGACGTGGGACAAGCTGAGGAGGGACAAGCAGGTCACAAGGCACTGGTGCAAGGGGGGCACTGGGATGGGCAGGGCACCGGGCATCAGGTCACCAGGACTGGCAGGGACGCAGGACCGGCATGTCAACGGGCACCAGGACAGGTGGGTCACCGGGACAGGTGGGCACTGGGCCACTGGGACAGGTGGGGGCGGGGTGGGGACACCTCAGGACAAGCGGGTCACCTGGTACCAGGATCAGCAGTGACCTAGGATGAGGGTGCCACCGGGGACGGGGTCAGGCAGAGGGATGCAGGCAGGGGGTGCAGGCAGGGAAGTGCAGGGTGTGTCCCTTACCCCCGGATGAAGGCTGGCACCGTGTCCCCGGGCTGCAGCCGTGCCAGCCATGTGGAGCAGACGCCATAGTGCAGGGGCCCCTGCCCATCTGTGGAGAGGGCTGTGGCAGGCAGACCACCCCCTAACCTCCCCCAGGTAGCAATCCTCCCCCAAGTAGCAATCCCTCACCCAAGGCAACACGCCACTCAGCCCCCCCAGGAAGGGCTGGGGATAGTGTACATGGGGTCCTGGGATAGGGTATAGGGGACGGGGAGAAAGGGAGGTGGCTGGTGCCAGGGGTGGGGGAGGGAGGCATGTCCCTGGGGTCTCCATCATGTCTAATGGCAGTGCCTGGGCACAGTGTGATGGGGCTGGGGTGGGGAATGACCCTGGTGTGGCCCTGGGGACCCGAGGGATGTTCTTGGGACTCTGGAGATACCCTGGGGGACTCTGATTTGCCTTGAGGACCTTGGAGATTCCCTAGGGGATCTGGAGATGCTCCAGGGACTCTGGATATGCCTTGGGGATGCTCTGGGGCCCTGAAGATGCCTTGGGGATGCTTTGGAGACTCTGCAGACGCCCTGGAGATCTGGAGAAGCTCTGGGGATCTAGAGATGCTTTGGGGACCTGCAGATGACCTGGGGATGCCCTGGGACCCCCTCCTTGCCCCTGTCCCCACTCACTCTCGCTGTGGTAGGTGACGACAGCGACAGTGAGGTGAATCTCTTCAGGGCTGGGTCCTGGTGCGGAGCTGATGGAGTAGTAGCGAGGCTGGAGCAGGGGCAGCTGGGTGAGGAGCAGGGCCGGGGGCAGCCCCACAGAGGGGAACTCCTCCAGCACCTCCAGCAGCGTCGGGCACCGAAACCACTTCCATTCCTCGTAGAGCCGAGCGTCCTGCAAAGGAGCTGCTGGGACACGGCCACTTCCCTGTACCCGGACACGGAGGGGCCAACACCCCCATATTCTAGCACCCCAATATCCCAGTATGCCCGTCAAGGAGAGGGCCAGCACCCCAGTGTCTCAGCCAGGGAGGGTGCCAGCAGCCCAGTGTCCCAGCATCCCGGTATTCCATTATCCCAGCCTTGGAGCGGTCTAGCATCCCAGGGCCCCAGCACACATTTCCCAGCCCCTCTCCTGAGGATCGTAGCCCCCCTGCAGCCCCCTCCATCCTCCCTCAGCCCCTCTGCCGGGTGTTCCCCCTCGTCCCTCCCCACCTGGCCCAGCCGCTGCAGCCGCTGCCTCTCCTGGGGGTCGCTAGCGAGCGTGGCCAAGAGCTGGAGGAACTGGGGACTCGGGGGGGCTGCGACATCCAGGAAGAAGGTGAGAGCCTGGGCCAGGGTGCAGGGGGGGAGGCGGCTCTGAGGCACCCAGGGCTGTCCGAGGGGGCACCCGCCTGCGCCCGGGAGGTGGCATTGCGTGAGATGGAGACCAGGGGCTCCGCTCCAGCCCCTTTCTCTTCTCCTTCCCCCGCCCCATTCCTATTCCCTTTCCCATTCCCTTCCCCTTCTCTGTCTCTTGCCCATTCTCCTTCCTTTCCCCTTCCTCTTCTCCTGACTGTTTCTCATCCCCTGCCCCTTCCCCATTCCCTTTCCCATTTCCATTCCAATTCCCATTCCCTTCTCCTGCTCCATTCCCTTCTCTTCCCTTTCCCCATTCCCTTCCCCTTTCTCTTCCCCTTCTCAATTCCCTTCCCTTTCCTCTTCTCCTACCCTTGTCCTTCCCCTGCCCTATTCTCTCTCCTACTCCCATTCCCATTATTTTCCCCTTTCCCCGCCGTTTCCCCGGTACCGCTGGTTTCTCCCTCCGTGCTCTGGGCCAGCACCGGCTGCTCGGGGCCCGGTGGTCCCTCGACCCTCAGCAGCAGTCCCTGCACCAGCTCGGAACGGTTCTCTGGGAACACCCCGAGGTGATCTCCGGGCTGGTAGCGCAGCTCCGATCCCCCCGAGCTCAACCGGACCAGGAGCGTGGAGCGGCTGGGGAGGGGGCGGGGAGTCAGGGGNGAGGAAAAAGGGTCATGGAAGTGTGGAAGGAGCAGGGAGGTTCCAGGTGGTGAGAGTTCTGTGGGCACCAAAGTGCTGAGGGGTTTCAGAGGTGGGAGGTCTCATGGATGGAAGGTCCTCACGTGGGGGGTCTTGGAGACGGGGGGTCGCAGAGATGCAGGATCCCTGGGATGCGGGGTCGTTGTCAGGGGGATGCCTAGGATGGGGGGGTCTCTGGGATATGGAGTTCTGGGTCAGGGAGGTCCTGGAGATGGAGAGGGTCTCACCTGGACTCCTGGCTCTGCAGGTTCTCCACAGAAAGCACCGTGCAGGGGAACACTTGACGCTTGTGCAGTTGAGACAGGCCTGAGGGGGTATGGAGGAGTGGGAATCATGGGAGGGGCACAGGGGTGCTCGGAAGGACTGAGGAGTGACAGGGGGTCCAAGATGAGGGAGTCACAAGGTGTTCTGGAGGGGTCATGGGGAGCTTCCAGGGGATGGGAAGGTGACAAGGGGTGCTGGGGAGATTGGAGGCTACTAGGAGGGGGGCTAGAAGGGGCTGGGAGGAAGTCACAGGGAAGCTGGGTTAGATTCTCGGTAGGGTGCTGTGGGGATCCCATGTTTGCACAGGGGTGGGGGTGTCCCGGGGTGTCCATGGGGTGGGGGTGTCCCGAGGGGGGCCGTGGGGCACATGTCGGTCATGGGTGGAGGGTGATGCAGAAGGGTGGGTGCTCCCCAGGGTCGGAGGGCTCCAGGGGGGGTGTCGGTACCTGCCAAGGTCTCTGTAGCCTGGGGCTGTGGGACCAGCCGATGCTTCTGGCGCTTCCAGCCCTGGGGGGTGGCAAAAAGTTCCTCGGCACCTCCTGCCCCGTCCCCCACACAGAAGGTTTCACAGGAGGCCTGAGGAGGCAGCGGGGGGGGGGGTTGGTGGGGGCTGGATGGGTGCCAGTAGGTGCCCCCCAATCCTCAGCAGCCCCTCGGACCTGGAAAACTCGTCGTGCCCAGACGCGGAAGGTCTCCTCCTGGGCGCAGAGCTCGTCGCCCTCGCCCATGGGCAGCACCCGCTCCCCACCCAGCTCCTCCAGCCTCGTGTCCACCGCCCGTGCGAAGGCACAGAAGTGGGGGTACGCCCGCGACCCCAGCCCAAACACCGCGAACCTGCAGCGGGGAGGGGTTGAAAGCAGGAAGCCCTCCCCCGCCCCGAGCCACCACACCCTGCCCCAAGGGAGCACCCAGGGATGTGGAGGCGCCACCTATGAATGTGGGTGAGAGTATCCAGGGATGGGGGGGGGTACCCAGGGACAGGGGTGGGATCACTCAGGGACGGTTGGGGCTACCCAGGTATATGGGTGGGGTGCACAAACGCATGTGGAGGTGGCACCCAGGGATAGGGGTGGGAGCACTCAGGAATGGTTGGGGCTACCCAGGTATATGGGTGGGGGTACAAATGGATGTGGGCGGGGGCACACAGGGATGGGTGGGAGCACCCAGGATGTATTGGGGTACCCCGAAGGTGTGGGTGGTGGCATCGAGGGATGGGAGGTCGCATCTGGAGATGTGGGTGGGTATACCCAGTGGTGTGGTGGTACCCAGGGATGCGAGTCAGGGTGGGGGTTGTGGTCGGGATCTGTGTGAACAGGGGGTGGTCGCGGCCATTACAAGTAGGATTCAGGGTTAGGGACCACCCCCAGGGCAGCTCCTGCCCCCTCCCACGGCCACGGGACAGCGTGGTGGTAGCAGTGGCCATGGCGGTGGCCATGGTGGTACCGCAGGGCGCCCAGGGCTCCAGCACTGTCCGTGTTGCTCAGCTGCCGACGCTTCTTCTTCCAGGAGGCCACAAGCTGGTCTGACTGGGAGACGCTGTTGAACCTCAGCTTATAGCTCCTGTGTGGGGCAGGAGGGTGAAGGGTGAGGGCAGGATGGGTCCTTCACCACCCCAGCCCCCCACCCCCAGCCCCCCCTAGGGTGCTCACATAGGTGGCTCAGCCTGGGAGGTGCTAGTGTAGGGTGAGGTCATCTCCATCAGTGCCTTGGAGAAGCTCTGTTGGGAACAGCATGTTACATCCCCATCTCTATCCCATCTCCATCCCATCCTCGTCTCCCTCCATCCTATCTCCATCCCACGCTGAAATCCATCCTGTCCCATCCTCATCTCCATCCATCCCATCTGCATCTCCACCCCATCTTCATCTCCATCTCCATCTCCATCACATTTCTATTCCATCTCCATCCTGTCACACCTCCACCCCATCTCTCTCTTGTCTCATCACTGTCTCCATTCCATCTTCATCTCCATCCATTCCATCTTCATCTCCATCCATTCCATCTCCATCCTCATCCTGACCCCATCCTATCTCCTTCCCACCCTCAACTCCATCCTGCCCCACCCTTGTTTCCATCTTCATCTCTGTCATATCTCCATCGCACCCCCATGTTCACCTTCACTCCATCCCCAACCTCAGCCCCTCACCTCTGCACACTCAGGGGGGTCCCCATTGCCAAACGTGCTGGTCACCACCAGCACCAAGGTCTCATGCTCCAGGGACACCACATCATACTCATCCATGCACAGCACCTACAGGGAGTTGGGACATGAGGAGGGGATTGCAACTGGTACCTCCCCTCATCCACCAATTTTCTTCTGCCCACCTTAGGGTCAAAGGCATGTCGGAAGAGCTGGCAGAGGTTCCAAGCGTAGGTCCGGGATTTGCCGGTCTCGGTGGCATAGAGGATGGTGGCCTTGACCCGACGTGCCATCACATGTCCCATCAGCTTGGCTGAGATCTTCACCGCACTGGGTGAAGGTCACACACACACACGTGAAGTTGGACCTCCATGGTTCCCCCACCAACTGTGGGCAGGGAGCCTCACCCAAGGGTGGGCACTTACTTGGCCACCTCCTTGAAGGTCTTTCTCCTGGTGATGGTGGTGCCCTTGGAGACGTAAACCTTCCAAGCATCAGGCTGTGGGGTGGGCAGGGGATCAGTTGTGAGGCTGTGGGGGCCCATGGAGTGGCGAGATGGTGGGACCAAGCCCACCTGGTAGCGGAAGGTGGGGCAGAGCTGGTAGTTGACCATCTCCTGGTGGAAGACAGGGGTGAGGCTGCCCGAGATGGGGGGCACGATCCAGACCCAGTCAGCAGGACAACCCCCGCGCGTCCGCAGCTCATTCTCCATGTGCTTCACAAAGGACTCGGTGGCTGCATGGTGGTCCACGATTGTCACCTTGGCCAGCTGTGGGGGCAGCAGGCTTCAGAGAGGGATTGGTGCCTGTCCTGGCACCGTGGTGGTGTTGGGGTCCCCATGGCAGTGTTGGTGTGCCCATGGCAGTATCAGGGTCCCACCTGGAAGCTGTGGAGCACTGCAATGTTCACCTCCACAGCAGCCTTGTCCTTCCAGAGGGACGAGGTTGTCCCTGTGTCCAGTCCCATGCGCTGGGCCACCTCCTGTGGGAAGAGTGGGTGGGGGACTCAGCCCTGCCTCCTGGGGTGCAGGGGGTTCCCCTGTGGGGTGTGGGGGTCTGTACCCCCACCGTGGGGCTCACCGGCAGCAGGTTGTATCGGTGAGTGTCGCAAAGGTTCCTGGTGCCAATCTCCGTGCCCATGTACCAGCCGTTGAAGGGGGCAGCAGGGAACTCCAGCCCCCCAACCTCCAGCAGCAGGTTGGATACTGCTGGCAGCGCATGCCAGCGCAGCCCCAGTTCCCCGAACCACTCCAGCCTGTGGGGCAGGGACCACCTGGGACCCACGGCTGACCCACTTTGGACCCATACTGCCCCCCATTGGCCCCACTGCACTCCCAGCTCCTTGAAACTCTTCAGCCTGAGCAGGGAGGTGGGCTCCAGCCAGAGACCCATGCCAGCCCCACGTATCCCCTATGGCTGCACCACACCATCCGCAGCATGAGTGACCAGATCCCAGCCCTGCATCCCAGGGCTGAGCAGGTGGGACCCCCACCCCAGCCCCATGGCCACGGGAGGAGGGTCCCACTGGGGCCAGGAGGGTCTCTCAGGGCCATGTTGAGGGACACAGCCCTACTCACGTGGGGTGCTGGAGGGGCACCTCAAGGACCAGCTCCGGCGGGAGTGGGAAGAGCTCAGGGGGCTCGTCAGGGCCCTGCAGCAGCAGTGGGAGGACGTCGAATCGGCCCTGGCCAGGGCTCCAGCCGTGCTGGATGCAGATCTGGGGAGTGGCAGTGTCAGGGCGGCGCTGAGACAGGGGGTACCGGGAGCCTGGGGGTGCAGGGATGAGGGCTTTGGATCTCCCACCTCAGTGATGTCGACGTTGGCCGGGTCCCCCAGCACAGAACCGTCAGGCTGCCTGTACCCAGCATAGCGGATCAGCTGTGGGTTCCAGATGCGGAAATCTCCTCGCCCAGGTGTCCGTGGTGGGAAGATAGTGATGGCCGATCTGGGGGGGCCAGGGTGGGACATCACCCACAGCCCCCACTGCCAACCACAGGGCTTGCCCACACGGAGGTCCGCCGGGGGTCTCACCGGATGTTGCCACGGTTGGTGGCATACTGGATGTGGGTGCAGAGGAAGCTGAACATCTCTGTTATGTTGGCACAGTCCCTGGCATCGAACACCTGCGGTGGGGTCAGGACAGGGCATAGGGACATGGCGCTGCCATCCCTCTGCTCCATGAAGCATCTACCCCTGGGCGACGTGGGGCTGCCATGGGGTTGGCATGGGGCAGGATCTCCACTGTTACCTGCAGCTTGTTCCACTGGATGCGGCCAACACAGCGCGCTGCATTGCGCCAGGCCTGCTTGGCACCGAAGACCAGCTCTGGCTCCAGCAACTGGTAGGTACCGGTGGCCTCGATGGCAGCTTCCACCTCCCGCAGCCGCTGGACGTGTGCTGGGGAGTTCTCCCTGAGGGGACCGCCCAGACTCAGAACCCCCTACCTAAGACCCTGCGTAGTGCTGCAGGGTGCTCTGGGCAGGGCTGGGGGGGTGCTGTGGGACAGGAAGGAGGATATGGGGTGTGCTGGGGTGAGTGCATTGGGGTAGGGATAGGGTTTTGGGGTGCTTTGGGGCAGAAATGGGGATGTGGGGTGTCTTGGGGCATGGGTGGGGATGTGGGGTTACTGTGTGTCAGATATGGGGGGGTGCAGGGTGCCTCAGAACAGATGGGGATGCTCTGGGGCAGGGATGGACTTGTGGTTAGCCTTGGGGTGGAGGTGGTGATGTGGGGTGATGTGGGGCAGGGATGGGGATGTTGTGCATCCTGAGGTGGGGCTGGGGTTGTGGGGATTCCCTGGGGTACACTGGGGCTGGTGGGTTACTATGGGGCAGGTATGGAGCCATGGGATGCGCTGGAGTGGGGATGAGGGTGTGGGGTGCCTTGGGGCAAAACAGAGGTGTGTGTCCTACACAGGGCTGGGGCTGTGGGGTGCAGTGAGGCTGTGCTGTGGGTCAGCCCCAGGCCATGCTCACCGCCGCAGCGACACATAGTACTGTGTGATGAAGTCCTTGGCCAGGCTCAGCAGCTCCTCGGGGCTCCTGCTGCCCTCCGGGGCAGGCGCTGGCTGTGCTCGGGGCAGTACCAGCGAGCCCAGGCAGCGCCGGGCCGAGCACGGACCTTCCTGGGGGAGTCACCGGGGAGGTTCTGCCACGGACCTCTGACCCTAGCCCTGCACCTACTGGTCTTGCACACCCCTATCCTGCAACCCTCATCTTTATTACCCCCAGCCCTACAACAAGCTTGTGCCCTCCAGCTCTGTGCCTCCCAGCCCAGCACCCTCCAGCCCCACATCCTCCATTCCCATGCCCCTCATTCCTACATCCCATTCCTTCACCCCCTATCCTTACACCCCACTCCTGCATCACTCAGCCTCATGTCCCTCAACCCAATGACTCTAACCCTGTGCCCCCAGCCCTGTAGCCCCATTCCCATGCCCCCTAAATCTGTGCCCACCATCCCAATGCTCCATTCCTGCATCCCAACTCTGTGTCCTATCATCCCTATGTCCCTTAATTCCATGCCCCTCAACCCTGTACTCCTAGCCCTGAAACCCAATCCCTTCACCCCAAACCCCTGTAGTCCCCTGCCCCACCTGCAGCCCCTGGGCACAGAGGGTGTCGTAGCCAATGCTCCCAGTCTCCCAGTTCTTCAGTCGAGCGAAGCGGGTTGGCTCAGCTGGGCGGGTGGGCACCGAGCTGTGGAGGGAGGGGTCAACAGCCCTGAGCTCTGCCCGGGTGGTCCCAGCCTGCCCACACCTAGAGCACAGCTGGGAGTCCGGGGGGGGGGAGTACTAGAACCTTCCGGGGGGGGTCACTGGGGGATGGAATGCGTGGGATGGGGTCAGAAGGGGGGCTAATGAGTGTATGGGGGGCAGAGTATAGGAGGCCAGGCTGAAGGGTGGGCGTGGGGCGTTCCTGGGCCTCATGCGTGTGTGCGAACAATGACCATGAGTCACAGTGGGCTCCCAGCCACCGAGGGGGGGCACCCACCTCCGGTCCGTCACCATCCTCTCTGGTGTCCTCATGCATCCCGGTACAGTTCTACCCACCCCCATAGGTCCTACATTCCCCCTCCCCACATTTCCCCACATGTTCCCATTCACCCCAGCAAACCCTGGTAGCCCCTGATATGTCCCCCAGGCTGCTGGAGGGCTGGGGACACCATTGTGTGGCTGCAGAGGACATGCTGTGGGGCAGAGGACAGTGGCATGATGCCACAGGACACTACGGGCACCACGGGTACCATGGGCACAGGGCTCTGCTGCCAGTGGGCACCCATGGCTGCACCGTGTCCTGCCCCAGAGATCTTCACATGCTGCCTCAGTGAAGACACATCTATGGTGGACTCCAGCCACGCAGAAACATCCCCGTGAGTGCTAGTGGTGCCAGGCAGGAAGGTGCCAAGAGAGGGCTCCTGGTCAAGGCACAGGAGCTGGCAGCCCCATGTGCTGTGGCACGGCCGGTGCCATACCCTGTCCGTCCATTTCACTCTGTCCATCCATCCCACCCTGTCCATCCCCACATGCTCACCTGTCCCTCTCAGTGACGGTGGCAGCGCCGGTGGTAGTGCTCTCCTCAGGCACGGTGCCAAGCTGGCGGGAGCAGAGGCTGAGGCCACAGGAGCGGGCAGCCCCTGGCAGCACTGCCGGCAGGTTGCCCATCGCTGCCGACACTGAGCTGCCGGTGCGGGGAGAGGCCGTTTCCTCCGGCTGACTGCAGTGGGGAAGTGGTGACCTCGGCTACTGCCTCCGCCCCACTGTGCACAATGACCGAGCCCATCACACCAGCCCCATGTCACCATCAACAGCTGAGCCCATGGTGCCAAGGCCATGCCACCATTAGTGTCTGAGCCTCCAGCACTGATCCCACACCACAACTAGTGGCCAACCCCACAGCACCGTGGCCATTCCGTAACACCAATACGCAACCTCAGCCATGTCGATGAACAGGGCTGTGGGGCTGGTGAGAGGCTTCAGCATGGCGAGGGCCACGGTGAGACCTTGACACATGGCTGGAGAAGGACACACAGTTACGGTGGTGCCAAGGGGTGACGCACACAGGGCCACCGGCACAGCCAGAGGGGGCTGGCACAGCCACGGAACCCCTCAGCGTCTCCATGGGGCACTGGTATGGCCGTGGGACCCCTGGCACAGCCACGAGATCCCCCCCCCCGGTGGCCATGGGTCTCCCAGCATGGCCACAGAACCCCCACGGCACACCAGAGTGTATGTGTGGGAGGGGCAAGGGGCAGTTGCTTAGGGTCTGCACTCCCCTTGCCCGCAGTCCCCAACACACCTGTAGCTGCTGGGTGCAGGTCCCTGGGGGGTCTTTAGGGCACTGTGCCACCGCCGAGGGGGTCCCACATCTGTGTCACGGGGGCGAGTGCCCCATGCTGGTCCCAGGGTCCCCCCCAGTTCCTGCCATTGCCGTTCCAACAGCACTCCAAGGACCTTCTCTAGCAGGGCACGCCGGGGAGGCGGGGGCTGCACCCAGGAACCGTTCCGGGGACAGAGCACTGAGGGAGAGGGACAGGATGGGATGGGGGTGCAAGGACCCCGGCGGGGATCTCCTCTGCCCCGGGGGAGGAGCCCGCCCGGGGGGGGGGGGTCCAGCAGCGGTTCGCGGGGGGGATGCGGGGTCCGTGATTCCCCCCGCAGCGACGGGAAACCGCACCCGGGGCTGGCCGCGGCGGTTCCTTCCTGCGGAGGGGGAAGCGGGACCGGGGGNGCTACCCCCACCACACGGCGCTTCCAACTCCCTCCCCACGCTGGCGCCGTGCCCCCCCAACTCCGCCTCCAATGCTCCCTGGGGCGAGGCCGACCTATCCGTCACTACATAGCGTCTATTTGATTGGCTGTCGTTCCAGTGGGGGCGGGGCTAGGCTCTGGGCGGGGCACAGGGTCCTGCCCCAACGCTCGGTCCCGCCCTACCCCTCCCTACGCCTTGCCCTGGCTATGCTAGGCTCTGTTCGGCTAGGCTTTTCTCGGCTCGACTCGGTTCAGCTCTGCTCTGCTGGACTCGGCTCGGAACGAGTCAGTCAAACTGGGCCGAACCGGGCCGGGCTGAACTGGGCTGGACTGAGCTGGAGTGGACTGGACCGGGCTGAACTGAGCTGGACGAGGATGAACTAGGCCGAACCAGACGGGCTGAACTGGGCTTTACTGGGCTAAACTGGGCTGGACTGGGCTGAATCGGGCTGGGCTGAGCTGCGCTGAACCGGGTCGGGCTGAACTGCACTGTATCCACTTGCCTTTGCTGAGCTGAACTGGGCTGGACTGGACTGGGCCGAAGCGGTCTGGCCTCAGCAGATCGGTCCGTGGTAGAGGTCCCACAGTGGATCTGACAACAGTTTCAGCACCCGGGACAGAGCCTGGCAGGAACTGGACTGGTCTGGACTTAACTGCACTCGACTGTACTGGGCTGGACTGTACTAAGACTGGACTGGGACTGGGACTGGACTAGGAACGGACTGGGAATGGGACCAGAACTGGGACCAGCACTAGGAGCAGCATTATGATTAGGACTGTGATTGAGGCTGGGACTGGACTGGAACTGCGACAGGAACAGCGACTGTGACTGGGCTGAACTGGGAGTGGGTCTGGGTCTGGATGGGAATAGGGATTGGAATTGGGACCAGGATTAGGACCAGCACCATGACTGCGACTGAAATGAGACTGAACTGGGGCTGAATTGTGACTGTGACCTGCACCCGCACTGGCCCAGCACCACCCCATACTAGGCCATACTGGGAGGTGCTGCGGGGTGGTACTGCTAGGTGGAGGGGGCGTGGCGCTGTAAGGGGGCGAGGCCATGGGGTCTCCCCCTATCGGCGCCCCCGGGCCGGGCGTGGCTCCCTCCCCCCCTTCTGTCCCGCGGCGATTGGCTGCGGCCGTGCTGGCCCCGCCCCCCGGTCCCGGCTGTCAACACGCAGCGACCGCAGCCACCCGCGGGGACCTGCCGGGCTGAGACCAACCGGGCCGGGCCGAACCGAACCGAACCGGGCAGAACCTAGCCTAACCGGGCTGAACCCAACCGATCCGATCGGATCCTAATCGGGCCGGGCCGAGCCGAGCCGGGCGGGGCGGGGGCCCCATCCCCCCCCCCCCCCCCGGGCGCTCTGTGACTAAATAAGGCTGATGCTGCGGCGAGCACCGAGCGGGTAGAGCGGGGGGGCACCGGCACCGGACCCACATCCTCACCGGTATCCGCATCGATACTCATACCGGCACCGGTACCCGCAGCCGCAGCTACACCGGGCGGGGTCCGGGGCAGGGACCGGCNGCAAGTTCGAGGGACAGAGTGAGTGGGGACGGAGGGGCACCGAACATGGGGACCGGGGAGGACACGGGTGCCGGGGTCTGGGGGTGCAGGGGTGCTGGAATCGGAGTGTCGGGGCTGGGGGTATTGGGGGATGCAAGTGGCTGAGGGTTGGGATTGGGGTGCAGGTGACGAGCATGGCAGGGCCGTGCCACCAGCCCCCCGGACCCTACCTGCCCCCAGTCCCCAGGGCAGTGGTGTTGGGGTGCCAGGATGGCCCCCATCCATAGGCCAGTGGTGCTAGGGTACTGGGGGGTGACCACTGTCCCCAAGGCAGCAGTGTTACGGTGCTGGGGGGTCTTCCCAGTCACTGACAGGGGACCTGCCCACCCGTGGGGTTTGATGGGGAGATGTGGTTTTCCTGGGCGGTCCCTGGCTCCTTTCTAGACTCACGCCCAGAGTGGCCTCAGGAGGGTGAGGAGCGGCAAGGAGCTGATGCCACCCCCAGGGTCTGTGGGGAGTCACAAGCCCAGGGAACAAGCCATGGGCCAGGGGCCCTACAGCAGTGTCATGTCATGTCAGGGGCTGGACTGGCCTGGGTAACCTGGCTGTGATGGTGGACTCCCTGGGGTGCCCTGTGGTGTGGAGGTCCCTGGGGTGGTGGGGTGTCCATGGTGGGATCCCTGTGGTCATGGTGGTGCAAACAGCTAAGGAAGTCCTGGGGAGTGGGTGGGGTGGATTGTGGGGTGTATGGTCACTGGGAGCCCAGAGCCACGGATGGGTGGAGGGATGGGTAGACAGATGGATGGAGGGATGGTGGGATGGAGGAATGGATGGACAGACGTCAGGATGGATGGACGGACAGATGGCGAGATGGATGGATGGTGGGATGGATGGGGGGATGGATGGCAGGATGGGGCACAGGGCTGGGGAGGCACTTGGGGCTGACCCTCTCGTCCATCTCCTCCAGGCCGGAAGTTCATCATCGCCAACGCGCGGGTGGAGAACTGTGCAGTGATCTACTGCAACGACGGCTTCTGCCAGCTGTGTGGCTACTCGCGGGCTGAGGTGATGCAGAAGCCAAGCACCTGTGACTTCCTGCACGGGCCCCGCACCCAGCGTGGTGCCGCAGCCCAGATTGCCCAGGCACTGCTGGGTGCCGAGGAGCGCAAGGTGGAGATCTGCTTCTACCGCAAGGACGGTACGGACCCGCCCATGCCAGTGTCAACGCTGGTGCCAACGCTGGTGCCAACGCCGGTGCTGCCGGCCCAGATGAATGGTTGTTTGCACAGGGGTGAAGGCAACCATCCATCATCTGCAAACAGCCTGGAGCTTATGGCTCACCAGTGCCAGGGGTTGCTGTGCCATGCGTGGCACGTGGTGCCGGTACTGGTGGGAACCTGGCACTGTCAGCGGGTCCCTTCGTGCTGAGAGGCAGCATGTCTGCCCCCTGGGGGTGGGGGTTTGTCCTGCCCCACCAGTACTGGTACAACCAAGGGTCCATTGTGATGGCTCCCAGCAGGACCATGGTGCCAGAGCCACGTGCTGTGGGGCTATAGCCATGGGGCTGCAGCTATGGGGCTGTGGCACTGCAACAGGGATGTGGAGTGCAGGGGCACTTCCAGGGGTAAGGCCAAGGGCACAGAGAGTGAGGCTTTGCTGGCTCAGGCTGGCTCTTGCCCTACTGGTGGCCACTCAGCCTGCCCTGCCCCATGGTTGCCCCACAGCTGGGCAGGACATGGGCACCACGCTGTGACCAGCCCTGGAACAAGCCATTGGAGCTGAGGGGCTGGAGCCTGCATTAGGTACTGGGTTACCCCATCCCAGTGGGGTCACCAGCCAGGCTGGGCACCAAGGCCATGCCACAGCCCCTGCCTCTGGGTTCCTGTGCCAGGTGACGGTGCCAACAGGTGGGTGCTGGGCCTTGTGGTGCCCAGGGCGGGGCTGGTGCTGGCAGCCCCTCATTGGCTGTGCTGGTGCCGTGGCCCTGTGGTGCCTGTGCCAGGTGTACTGGCTCTCACCGCAGCTGTCTCCGATCTTGGCACACAGCTATGGTTCTGGCACACACAGTATGCAAAGCTGGTTCCCAGCTGCCACCTGGAACCACCACAGCTTCATCCCCTTTTTGCCACCCTGTCTGTTAGCACATGGTGCCAGGGTCCTGGCTGGGACTGAGGCAGCTGCTGGGGGCTCCAGGGCCTGAGCTGGGTAGGAGGGTGAGACCCTGGTGCTTGCTGGGGCGGTGGCAGAACAGCAGCACAGCAGGCGCTGGTGGCCTTTGGACCTGTGTGGTGTGCCAGGGACTGGCACATGGCTGCTTCTTCCCAGCAGCACTTGATGAGTCCTCGACAGGGCTGCACTAACGTCCCTGCCTGTGGGTGGTGGGTGCTGGGGAGGGGTCTTATGCCAGGCCATGGACCTCTCCCCACCACCACCACTGCTTCACTCCCTGGCAGCATCCACAGCCAGCTCCTGCCTGAGCTACATGGTTCTGGCACTGGTTTGTGCCCCCCTCCCCGAGTGCCTCCCCAGCATTGATCCAGAGGGTGCTGGGCTCCAGGGCAGCAAGACATCCCACCACCCCCCACCCTGAGCAGTATGGGAGGGTCCCAACACCCTGCCAGCACCCTCCCCAGCCTGAGTGCTGATGCAGGACACGTGGGGAGGTGGGATAGGGGTCTTGGGGTGAGGGGAGTGGGTGCCCAGCCCAGGAGTGCCAGGGGTGATGCAGGAGGGGTGCCCAAGACAGGACCTGGCTGTGCCCCAGATCAATGGGTGCTGGTAGAGGTACCCCGGGTTGGCAGGGGCACCAGGGTCATGCAGCAGTGAGTGCCAAGGGTGAGTGCTCAGGAACTGTTCCTGGCGGTGGGTGCTGCCAGGTCTCAGTGGTTTCACTCGTAAGTGTCTCTGCTCCTCACTGGGCACAGCTTTGTGCCAGCAGCATCCCATCATGCCAGTGCCACCACAGGGCTGGCACAGGGAGTGGGGCGCCAGCTCTGCTGCCAGAGCAGGTGAAGGGGTGCTTGGGAAGGGTCCCACCTGCTGCTCCACACCCAGACCCCCACATCCCTGCTGTGGGGTAGAGACCCCAGTGCCACCAGGTCTGGCCTCGCAGACGGGCACATCTCTGGCATGGCTGCCATTGCTCATCCTGTCGGTGCCGTCATGGTCATGCTGCAGCACCAAACCCCATTTGTTCACCTCGGTGACCCCCTGGCAGCAAGCCCCTGCTGCGACACCCGTCCAGCCTACCCAGTGTGGTGCTGGGCTGCGGTGCTGTGGCACACAGCAGTGCCGTGCTGCGGCAGTTGTTTGGGCCTTGCCACATCACCAGGTGCTGCCACAGCTATTTGTTCTGAGTGTGGTTTAGAGAGCCCTGGCACTGCGGCAGCTGCCAGAGAACTGTGTCCCAGCCAGGTATGGCCTTGGCCTCACCGGAGTGGGCACCCAGGGAGGGGGCAGCGACCCGCCCCACCGATGGCCTTGGGCTCACCAGGTCTGTGGCAAAGTGTGCTCAGCTGTTGGCATGGCCTGGGCACAGGGCTGAGGGTGTGAAGGAGCCACCTGCCCGGCACGAGCCTGGCGCACGTTGGTGCAGTCTCTCTCCCCACATGCCCACACAGCTCCCCTGGCTTGGCCAAGCCCTGCCGTGGGTGCCATGCTGACACCATGCTGGCAGCTGGGCACCCACGGGGCAGGAGGGCTGGCAAGGGCCATTGAGGGATGTCCCTCCCACCCATGCTGCCCAGACAAGGTCGTGGCCTTGCCGCGGTGCCGGAGCCAGGCTGGGTGCCAGCAGCCTCGGCCGTGCAGGGGTGGTGGGCATTGTGCCAGGCACAGGGTGTTCTGGGGCGGGGACCAGGATCCCAGCGGGTACCCATGGGGTACAGGGACATGTCCGGGGTGCTCACGCTCAGCTGGTTCCTGAGTCCCAGCACCAGGGTGCAGAGTAGGGTGTCCCCGTGACAGGGTGGTGGCTGTGCAGACAGGAGTACGCTGGGTGAGCTGAGCTGTGCTGTGGGGGGCACAGTATGAGGGCAGGGTGTGGGGGGCAGGTGGAGGTGCCAGGTGTGGGGGTGCAGGGTGCATTATAGGGTGCTCAGTGTGGGGTGCATGGCACAGTGCAGCACAGGGTGCATGAGGCAGTGAGGTGCAGGGTAAGGGTCCAGGGTGCTGAGGTGCCCAGTGATGGGGTGCTCAGTGTGGGGTGCCCAGTGTGGCACAGCACAGAGTGTCCATGGCAGAGAGGTGCAGGGTGTTGGGGTGCAGTTCCTAGGGCAGTGTGGGGTGCAGGGATGCAGTGGGGGGATGTGTGTGGGGTGGGGTACAGGTGGGCTGAGAGTCTCAGTGCAGCCCCTGGTGATGTCAGGGAGCAATGCAGACCCCCATGGAGTGGTGCAGGGGGTGCGAGGGTGCAGGGATGGGGTGTGTGGGGTGAGGGGG
>VWZX01007833.1:96931-129550 GCA_013399015.1 Galbula dea
CCCCCGGACCACCCCCCACCGACCCCCGGGGGAGGTCCTTCCGTGCCTCCCACATAGGGAATGAGCTCTAAGAGCTCTTTCCGAGTGGCTGTGGGCTCCCACCGGGACCCTTCCCAGGCTGGGCTTGAGCCTCCAGGAGGGGGGCACGGAGCTGGAGGAGACACTGGGGAGAGGGGGGGNAGAAAGACAGGAGCCATGCGAGCCACTGCGTCAGCCAGGCTCCAGCCAAACGCCGTGGGTTCTGTAGGTACCGTGGGTGCCATGTCCAGGGCGGCAGCACCCCCGACGGGCACCATGCCCCCCTGCTGCTGCCAGGGCTGGGCTCAGCCGTGTGTCCGGCTGTACCATGGTGGCTGCTGCCTGGTTGTCACCGTGGCGTGGACTGTTAGCATACGGCGAGGGGCTGCTGGCCCAGACGGTGTCAGAAGGTCGTGGTGGTCCCCACGTCCTCAGTTGGTCCCCGTGGCTGTCGAACACTGGCAGTGGCACAGTGTGTGAAACGATGTGGACCAGAGCCTGCGTCAGTGGGTGGGGGTCGGGTGCTAGGGCCGCCCCATGGGGATGTCACCCTGTCACGGGGCTCGTCACCCCACCCTGACACCAGCCCCACGGGGTGCCACCAGCAACTGTGCCGCCGGCAGCGGGGTGGCGTCACCGACATTGCCTCCGAGCCCGGCTGGCCAACGGTGGCAGTGCCCATGTCCGGGGGTGCTGAGGGAGCCACACCGCTGCCGCAGCTCAACGCGGTGAGTACTGGCCACTGAGTGGAGACAGGCAGGTGTTGAGGTGTCCCCAAAGCCATGCACACCAATAAGGCTGTGCCAGCACCTCACCAATGGTCAGTGCCTGCTACGGTGGAGAGTGCATTGGGTGGCACTGACACTGACACCTGCAAGGTGTCACGGCTGGTGTTGGGCACCCGATATCGCAGTACACGGCTGTCGGTGACTGTCCTGCTTTGGGTGTCCATGAGGGTGCTGGCATGGGTGCTCCTGCAACTGGGCAGCACTGCCCAGTTTTGGTGCTATGGGTGCTAGGGTCGGTGCATGGTGAGTGTTGGTGTTCTGGGGCTGTGTGTCCTGGAGGGTGCTGGAAACCTGCTGGTGGAGGGTGTCAAGGTGCGTCTTTGGTACCTGCTGGTGTTGGGTGCCGCTGTTGGTTTTGATGTGGGCTACCTGGGCTGGTGTTGGGTATCTGCTGATGCCAGCATTGGGTGTGGGTGCTTGGTACTTGCCAGTGTTGGTGATGGTGCGAGTACCTGGGTGGGTGCTGGTGCCGATGTTGACTGGTTGTTGGGGACCTACTGCTGCTGGTGTGTGTATTGGGTACCTGTGGGTGCTGGGTGTCGGGTGCCTGGTTTGGGGTGTCCATCAGGGTGAATACTGGGGGTCCGTGGCTTCCTGCGGGGGAAGGGAGTAGGGGATATCAGGGTGTTGGGTCACAGCATGGATGCACCTCTGTGCCAGGTGTCAGTGGCCATTGGGTGCTGAGGGGTGACTATTGGTGTGGGCTGAGGTATTTGCAGCAGCAAGGAGGGTACAGGCCGTGGGTTGGGTGTCTGGGGCGCGGCAGGTGCCATGGTGGGTGCTGGTGTCACAGCAGGTGTTGGCATACGTGTCACCATGAGGTGCTGTGTGCCTGCGCCGGGGCGGTGTACGTGTGACCGTGTGTTGGCACTGCCACGATCTGTGTCACGGTGACTGATGGGTGTCATGTCACCGCAAGTGGTCCTGCTGCATGTTACCGTCATTGGGGTGGCATTGTGGAGGGGATGGGGGGTGTCCCCATGGCTGGGGGGCACAGAGGGGTCTGGCAATGTCCCCACAGCCCTGTGAGCGAGGAGGCTGAAAGCCTTGGGGGGGGGAGGTTGCAGGCACCTGCCCATGCTGCCTGTGGTGCCCATGCTGCAAGCAGGAATGTATCCCACTTTGTGGCATTAATTTGAGAACTGGCTGATGGCTGCCCTCCTTCCCCAACACCCCCTCCAATGCACACCCACCCCTGCTAAAACCAGGGACTGGCAGAACTGCAGCAGGATGGGGACCACCCCACCCGTCGGGTGGCTGCCAGGGTTGGGGGTCACAGCTGAGACCCCCTGAGTGGATATGGAGCCGGAAGAGGTTCTGCCCAATGGTACCTGTCCCACCCACCCCTATACACCTGGCTTCAGGGGTCTCCAGCATCCTCACCCCTGTGCCCCCTCTCCATACCCCTGACCCGCTGTGCCCCCATGGCAGCATGATCACGTATGACCCTTCAGCACCATAACCCCATGTGCCCCCTGGCACTAGTCACTCCCTGCCCAAGGGTGGCAGATTTGGGGCACACAGGGAGGGGGTGCTCCGGGTGCAGGCCCCACCCCCTCCCTGGGAAGGGGCATGTGACCAGCCCCCATACCATTTCAGCATGCGACCTCCCCCTGTGCTGGCACCGTTGGGACCACCCACCCTGTGTCACACGGGTGGCCTTGTCCCTCCCTGTCACGTGGTGTGGGGGGACGCGGGTGCCAGTGGGAAACCCCCGCGTGGGTGTCAGCGGGTGAGTCAGGGCTGCGATGGGAACCACAGCGTCTCCCCGGCACTGCCATCGCATTGGCACAGCTGTTCCCACACCACCCTGGACATGGTGTGCACCCCATGCACAAAAGCTGGCCACCAAAGCTGGAGGTACCTGGGGACAGGGGTGACGGGGGCTACGTGTACCTTCCCCTCCCCCACCCCCGGAGGTGCCTCATGCCCCAGGGTGGGGTGGTGACATCAGTGAGGGACCTTTTGGCTGACCTGCGCAAGGGTGATAGTCCCTGGCTGTGAGCACAACACACGTGTTCATGGCATGTTCATACACCACCATGTCCTGCTCATCGCTATGGGGCTGGGCTGTGCTCCCCCTCCCACCTCCCACACTGGGCACAGATGGTGGCACCAGCACAGCACCCAGATGGCCAAAGGGTGCTGATGGGGTCAGGACATGTCCTACCTCGTGCTGTGCCAGGGCAGCTGCTGCCCACCCCCACACTCACCCCACTGCCCCTGGTCACCTGTGGCCACAGCAGGGTCCCCACCGCAGGGACCCCTGGGCTGCACCAAGGCACAGAGCCAGGCTAAGCCCTTCGATGTGCCACCATGTGCCATGGAGCCCCACGGCAGTGCCCGCTGAGTGCAGGAGGTGTTGCAGGGTGTTGGGGGCCGGGCAGGGGGCATAGCGTTGGCCCTGGCAGCAGCGGCAGTGGAGCAGGCTGGGAAAAATTTCCGCCCCAATAATTTTGTTGTCGGCCGCGGCTGAGGCCGGTAGCAGCACACCAAGGGGTGCCCCTTGCCAGGCCGGCCAGGCTGCGGGGTGCCAGGCTGGGGGCTGCAGGATGGGCGTGGGGCAATGTGCCCGGTGCCCGCAGGGCAGGCGGCAGGCCGGCAGCGGTGGGTGAGCCATGGGCTGGCCCTGGCACGGTGGGAGGCTGTGAGGATGCTGGCATCGCTCCTGCAGCTGCTCCAGGAGCTGCCGGGCCCCCTCCCTGCCGCCCCTCCCGGGGCTGGAGCCAGATCCATGCCTGGCATCTCCCTCTGCGGCACGTGCCTGTGCCTCGACGGTGATGCCACCCGCGCCGCAGGGCACAGCCATCAGGAGAAGGTACTGGTACCACCGCGCTACTGCTGCACCCAGCCCTGGCATCCGCTGGCGGGCACCCCCCGGGGTGTGTGGGGGGGTCTGGCACGGCAATACCTCCGGGGGGGGTGGTACTCTGAGGAGGGTGCTGGGTGCCTGCCATGCTCTGTGGGCACCGTGCCTGCCGCGGGGGGCCCTGGGTGGGCTCAGGCTCTGTCTCTCAGCTCTGGCTGTGGGTGGTTGCATAAACCACCTCTGCCTCTGCCTGGGCATGTCCCCGCAGCCCTAACGGGGGGCACTGCCCGGGGATCCCCGACTCTAGAGCGCAGTCCCGGGAGTGTTGCACACCCTGTGCTGGGGAGGCTGGATGATGCCCAGGGTCGGCTGTGCCCATCCCCTGCTCTAGCTGTCGTGGCGCAGTCGCTGCCATGGCTCCGCCGGCCACAGGGAGCTGGGTGGGCAAAGGAGCATTGTGGGGAGGGACACCCCCCACCCCAGGGAACCCTCTCAGGAACCTGTCAGCAGGGCTGTGCCCGGGTGGGTAGGGCGCACAGCCAGGGTTGGCATTGTCCTGGGGTGCCTTATGGTGGGTGTGGTGCCCAGGGTGGCTTTGCTCTGGGGCTGCCTCACACCCTTGCCCTACCACAGGGCCCCTCTGCCCCACGGCTCCGCTCCCTATTTATAGCTGGTACCCCCCTTCCCGCGGCCAGGACATTTAATCCCCGTGCCAGGCAGCCAGGACGGGCGGGCACAGCTGCTGGGGCAGGGCCGTGTGCCCCCCGGGACCCCCTGCCCGGGCTGTGTCTGTGTGTGCACGTGTGTGTGCAGGGGTGGGGGCAGCAGCCCTGGGTAGGATGCACGAGGGTAGGATAGGGTGGGGAGAGGAACTGCCGAGGGCAAGGAAGTGCCCAGGGGCAACCTCCTGGGCAAGGAAGTGCCCCTTGGATGCCTATGTCTGCTACAGAAGTGTGCTCACCAGCCCCAACGGGGGAAGGACTGGGACGGGGTGAGGGGAGGTGTCAGCCTTGCCAGGGCTGGGGGAGTCCCTGGTACCCTGCAACACCCCACTGTGCCCACTGCACCCTGCTGCACCCCACTGCACCCACGGTATCCCCTGTACCCACTGTAGGTGCAGGGGTGACTCCCCTGCACCCACTGTACATGCTGCACCCCCTGCACCCGCTGCACTTCCTGCCCCTGCTGCTTGTGCTGCACGCTACTGCACCCACTGACCCCTCTGCACCCTACTGCCCCTGTTGCACCCACTACAGAGGTCCAACCCTCTGTGCAGAGACCCTGCTGGGACCACCCCTGTCCCCCCAAAGTCCAGCCCCCCAGAAGATGGGGTTCTCTGTGCCACTCGTGCCCTCCTGGCCTGACACAGGGACAAGCCTTGCCAGCAGCAGCTGCGTCACTCTCTCCCTCAGCAGGACAAGGCTGCGCAGAGCTCTGTGGGTGGCATGGGCCAGGGTTCCTAGGGGAATCTTGGGAGCTGAGCAGTGCCCACCCATTGCCCAGGTGCTGTCGTTGGGTGCCGACGTCCTCCCCGAGTACAAGCTGCAGGCCCCGCGGATCCACAAATGGACCATCCTGCACTACAGCCCCTTCAAGGCGGTGTGGGACTGGCTGATCCTGCTGCTGGTCATCTACACTGCCATCTTCACCCCCTACTCCGCTGCCTTCCTGCTCAACGACCAGGAGGAGGCCCAGCGGCACCACTGCGGCTACTCCTGCAGCCCCCTGAACGTCGTGGACCTCATTGTTGACATCATGTTCATCATTGACATCCTCATCAACTTCCGCACCACCTACGTCAACTCCAATGAAGAGGTGGTGAGCCACCCTGCCAAGATCGCCATCCACTATTTCAAGGGCTGGTTCCTCATCGACATGGTGGCTGCCATCCCCTTTGACCTCCTCATCTTTGGCTCCGGCTCTGAGGAGGTATCTCCCTCACTGCCATGGCAAGGCTGGGTCTTCCTATGGGGTAATGCCCAGGAGTCCCACATGTGTCCCTTCATCCAGGGCTGGGTGTCTGTGGCAGCAGGTGCTTTCCTTGGGTGCCAGGTCTTCCCATGGAGTGATGCTTGGGGGGTCCCACATGTGCCCCCCACCCAGGGCTAGGTGCTCACACTAGGTGCCAGGGTGGGGGGGGTGCACTCTCTGGGTGCTGGGTCTTCCTGTGTGGTGATGCATGACCCCAGGCTAGGGCTGTGTGCCCACAGTGCCAGGGCAGTGGGTGCCAGGGCAGGCACTGGCAGCACGTGGTGCTGGGCTCAGGTGTGGGCAAATCTGGGTCTAGCCCTGGGGGACCCTCGTGCCCAGCACTGATGGAGCTGTGCCACACTAGGAGGGGGTTAACCCCTGCCTTGCCACACACCTCTGCAGGACCCCCTGGCACTGGGGGGACTTTACCCCAGGGAGGTAAAGACCTCAGGGCCCCCAGTTCCTGGGAGATCTGTGCAGAGATCTCTGCCACAGTATCCCCCAGTGACTCCTGCCCCATGGTGCCTCCCCCTCCCACAGACTACCACCTTGATCGGGCTGCTGAAGACGGCTCGGCTGCTGCGGCTGGTGCGGGTGGCTCGCAAACTGGACCGGTACTCAGAGTACGGGGCGGCCGTGCTCTTCCTCCTGATGTGTACCTTCGCACTCATTGCCCACTGGCTGGCCTGCATCTGGTACGCCATCGGCAACGTGGAGGGCCAGCGCATCGGGTGGCTGCACGCCCTGGGCGAGCAGATCGGCAAGCCCCTGAACCGCAGCGACCCTCGCCGTGGGCCCACCATCAAGGACAAGTACGTCACGGCGCTATACTTCACCTTCAGCAGCCTTACCAGCGTCGGCTTCGGTAACGTCTCACCCAACACCAACTCCGAGAAGATCTTCTCCATCTGCGTCATGCTCATCGGCTGTGAGTGGCACAGGGTTGCTTTGGGGATGGCATGTGGTTGGCATGGGACTGGTGCGGGGACAGCATGTAGTTGTTGTGTAGTCTGTGTATGGTTGATGTGGGACTGGCACGGGAATAACATGATCCATGTGTGGTTGGCTTGGGGCTGGCACAGGTCTGGTGTGGGCACAGTGTGTGGTTGGTGTGGGGCTGGTGTGGGGATGACGTGGTTGGCATGGGGCTGGTGTGGGACTGGCATGGGGACAGCATGTGGTGGGCGTGGGCCTGGCATAGGGCTCACTGCAGTGAGGCACAAGATGTGCCGACAGCGAGTGGCACATTGGGGATGGGTGTGAGTGTTCACGTGAGTGTGCATGTATGATCATGTGTTCATGTGACAGAACATGCACGTGCACACAGGTGTGAGCACACACGGTCATGCCTGTGCACGTGTGAGTGTGTGATGGAGCCAGAGCTGGCCTATGACACAGCTTGGTGTGTGCCCAGCGTCTGCAGCCCGCACATGTGTGTGCCAGTGGATGTGTGCATGTCTGCATGGCAATGAGCGTGGGTGCAAGGCCATGTGGTGAGGGAGCCTAGAGTGCTGTCCCTGTGTCCCCATGACCATGGCTGTCCCCATGCCAGTGGGTGTCCCCACAATGATGGGTGTCCCCTGTGCCAGTGGGTGCCCCGTTGAGGTGGGTGCAGGGCACGGTGCAATGGCCCTGCCGGTGACACTGGTGGCCCCACCACAGCCCTGATGTACGCCAGCATCTTCGGCAACGTGTCGGCCATCATCCAGCGGCTGTACTCGGGCACCGCGCGCTACCACACACAGATGCTGCGGGTCCGCGAGTTCATCCGCTTCCACCAGATCCCCAACCCCCTGCGCCAGCGCCTCGAGGAGTACTTCCAGCACGCCTGGTCCTACACCAACGGCATCGACATGAATGCGGTGAGCGACCCATGGTGGCACTGCCACTGCTGCAACGGCCACTTGACTGCCCAGCCAGTGGCACCATCGTGGCCCCTTGGACACACAGCCAGCAGCATGGCTGCCACCATGGCTACCCAGACAGTGTCATAGGCACTACAACAGCTACCTAGCCACATAGCTGGTGGCTTTGCTACCACTGTGGACCCCTGGCTACCTAGCCGGTGGCATGGCCACTGCTACAGCCATCTGGCCACCCAGCCAGTGACATGGCCACCACCACTGCAACCTCTTGGCCACACAGCCTGTGGTTCAGACCCCACCACCACAGCCGCTCAGTCATTGGCATGGCCACCACCACAGGCAGCCAGTCAGCAGCACAGCTGCTGCCACAGCCACCCAACCGACCACCTAGCTGTTGATGTGGCCGCTGCCGTGGTGACCCGTGTATGTCCTGCAGGTGTTGAAGGGTTTCCCTGAGTGCTTGCAGGCTGACATCTGCCTGCACCTCAACCGCAGCCTCCTCCAGAACTGCAAACCCTTCAAAGGGGCCACCAAGGGCTGCCTCCGTGCCCTGGCCATGAAGTTCAAGACGACTCATGCCCCACCTGGGGACACCCTGGTCCATGCTGGCGATGTCCTCACTGCGCTTTACTTCATCTCCCGTGGCTCCATTGAGATCCTGCGTGGGGATGTGGTAGTGGCCATCCTTGGTGAGCTCTGCTGGCCATGGGGACCTGGTGCCAGGTCGAGGGGATCCCCACAGGGCTGACCCTCACTCCACTGCCTCCCCCATCCAGGGAAGAATGACATCTTCGGGGAGCCCCTGAACCTGTACGCGCGGCCAGGGAAGTCCAATGGGGATGTGAGGGCACTGACCTACTGCGACCTGCACAAGATCCACCGTGAGGACCTGCTGGAGGTGCTGGACATGTACCCTGAGTTCTCTGACCACTTCTGGTCCAGCCTGGAGATCACCTTCAACCTGCGTGATGTGAGGGGCCTGGGGGGCACAGGCTTAGGGGTTGTGGGGAGGAAGGGGCATAGTCCTACTGAGCTGGGGGGTCCTGAGCAAACTGGGGGATCCCAGCACAGGGGGTGCTCAAGGGTGGGAAACAGTCAGCCTCAGATGCCACCAAGCTGGTGGTGGGTCACCATCCCCAAAGCCCCCCAGCATCACCACCTCTAGCACCAGCACTACGTGCTCCCCACTGCTCCCAGTCCTGCCAGTCCACCCAGTCTGACCAGCCCACACGCTGCCCCTAGACCCTGCCAGCCCAAAATGGGGGTCCGGCAGTCACCCCCACCCCCAGTTTCACACACCCTCATGTCCCTGTAGACCAACATGATCCCGGGGTCCCCGGGCAGTGATGAGCTGAATGGAGGCTTCAACCGACTCCGAAAGCGGAAACTCTCCTTCCGCAGGCGCACAGAGAAAGGTGGGTCCAGGGTGGGGGTCTGGGGTGGGGGTGAGGGTGGTCGCCAGGGTGGGGGTCCAGGGTAGGGGTTGGGATGGGGGTTTAGGTGATGGACAGGATAAGGGTCAGGGTGGGGATGAGGGTGAGGTTCCAGAGTGGGGGTTGGGGTGAGGGTCATGGTGGTCTCTGTTCCCGAGGAGCCTCAGTGGTGACTTTGCTCCCCTCCCCCTGCAGACTCCAGCCCTTCTGGGGACCTGCCCAAGGCTCTTGGGGCAAGCAGGAGGTGCCAGACGCCAGGGGCCCCACGGGGTCCAGCCGAGTGGGACCCCTGCCCCCCCTGTCACCCCAGCTCCCCCTCCAGCTCCCCCTCCAGCGACGAGGACGAGCCCCCTGCCCCCAGGCCCTCCGGGGCCACCTCGCTGTCTCCCTTCCGCGGCACCCGCAGTGAGGGGCCTGCACCTGCTGAGGACCACGAGGGCAAAGGCAGTGGTGACATCTGCAACCCTCTCTCAGGTGGGGCTCGAGGAGGACCTTGGTTCCACCTCTCCCTGCACAGGAGTCTGCAGACCCTTTCCTGGACACCCAGACCCATGGATCCACATGCTCCATGGATCCCCATACCTTGCTCTGTGACTTTGACCCACTTCATTCCTGCTGGGACCCATCTCTTCTCCTTGCTCTGTGCTGCTGGGATCCACCCCTGCTCCCTTATTCATCCCTTCTGGGATCCATCTCTGCTCCCTGCCCCATCCTTGTAAGAATCCATCTCTGCTCCCTTATCCATACCTACTGGGGTCCGTCCATGCTTCATCCCTGCCAGGATCTATCCTTTCTCCTTGCTAGAATCCATCTGTGCTCTCTTCTCTGTGCTGCTGGGATCCATCCATGCTCCATCCCTGCTCCTTATTGGAATCCATCCTGTGGGAAGAAGACTCCCACAGACACACACACATGTATATATAAAACTTTCCCTCCTTCCAGGAGCCTTCTCAGGAGTCTCCAACATCTTCAGCTTCTGGGGGGAGAGTCGGGACCGGCAGTACCAGGAGCTACCACGTTGCACCATCCCAGCACATGCCACCCTCAGCCTCCCGCTACCAGCCATGAGCCGACGGCAACGTTCTGAGGTGGAGACACGTCTTGACCTTCTGCAGAAGCAACTCAACAGGTACCTTGGAGGGCTTCAAGGGGGTCTCCCATGGGATTGTGTCTGCTCTGTAGTCTGTAGTACCCAACATACACCTCAACATGCCCTAACACACATGTTCCTACAGGCTGGAGACCCGCATGGCTGCGGACATTAGCTCCATCATGCAACTGCTGCAGCGTCAGCCCACCCTGGTCCCCCCAGCTTACAGCACAGTCTCGTCCCCCCACCAACCTCATGGACCCCCAGGTCCTCTCCAGCCCATCCTCCCCATCACCCCTATCCAGTCACTCTCTCAGGTGAGCATAATGACCCCCTAAGTGTGGGTCAGAGCCTCTTCTGTGATCTATCACCTCATCTTCTGGTCACATGCTGGGTTGGGTCACTTCTGAGCCCCCCAGGTTTGAGGCAGCTACCATTCGTGTCCTCCTGCCCCACTGTGGGCTGAAATCACCCTTGAGCCCCTTAACCTTGGGGCAAGATCCTTCCTATGCCCAATTGCCCAGTCCTGCAGACCCACTCTGGGGTCACTCCTGAGCCCCCCAGGTTTGGGGCAGCCCCACTCCCATATCCTATTGCTCCAGGCCCACTGCCTACTGGTGCAGACATGTGCCAGATGGAGCCCCTGTGCCATCCCATCTGTGCCCTCCTGACTGTGCCATGACGCTGACCCCCATGCACTTGTTCCTGGCAGGTTCCCAGTTACCCAGTTCCACTGGAGCTGCCGTGTGCCCCAGAGCCACCATTGCCGCCATTGCCGCCTGACGTGGTACTGCTGGTGGAGCCGGTGCCCACCACACCTCGACGCCTCTCCCTGCCTGGGCAGCTGCCCCCCGCCTCAGGCACACAGCCCCTCCAGAGACACTGCTCTGACCCTGGCAGTTAATGGGACGGGACGGGGACGGGACACCCCATCCCCGGTGTACAGGGTGCCATGGCACGTGGGACCCCGGCAAGACGGGAAGCAGGACCCCTGTCTCCAGGACACTGGTGGGACCAGTGGGCTCCAGGGCACCGTCCCCACAGACAATCCCTCCTGCCACCAACTGCCCACGGTGGGGGGCCAGCAGGAGCCCCCCCATATGCCCACGTTTGTTAGCTGGCCTAACTCGGAGGGCCAGCCTGCCCCCCAGCCCCTCTGGCACGGTGGGGGCTCAGCTGGCAGAACTGCTGGATACTGCTGTTCTTCGTCCTCCCTTCCTCCTCCTCCCCCTCGTAGTGCTGCAGCCCCCCTCCCAGCCAGACCCCTCCAGGGCCTGCAGCATGGTCTGGGGGTGGGCACAGGGCTGTGCACACGTGTGTTTCCGTGTGCTGCAGATCTGCCTGCGCTCGCCCTGTCTGTGTGTCTGTGTGTGTTTGTGTCCCATGCCCCAGAACCCTGTGGGGGTCTCGGGGTGAGGGGGTCCTGCTGAGCCAGGACCACCCCTGTGCTGCTCTGGGGACAGATGGACAGGCTGTGTCCATATGTCCATCTGCGTGCGTCTGTACATTCATCCTGACCGTGCTTCCCACCTGCCATGACACGCGTGTGCATGTATGTGCATGTGCACACCCATGTGTGTGTGGAGCTGTAGGGTAGGCGCGTGGGCCCTCCCCCCACAAGACGTGTCCCTATCCTTGCCCTGGCTGGGGGTGGTCCTGCCAGGTGATATATCTGTGTGTCTAGGGGGAAGCCCCTTCTCCACACCTGCTGTGTGTGCCCCTCACTGGCCACCAGTGACCGCCAGGTACCCCTGCACAGCCGGTGGCTGAGGGCAGGGGAGTGCAGCCCCCCCCGGCATCACCCTAGCCAGCGGTGCCACCCCATGCACAAGGAGGAAAGGAGGGAGGGGGGCTTCTGCCCACCCAGCCACCCGTCCACTCGCTGGCTGCTGGTAGCGTGTGCTGTGTTCGTGCCGTTGTCTCTTAGCCAGGTGCCACGTGCACCCGTCCCACCGTGTCACCCTGTGTCACCCTACCCTGCATGTTGCCTTCTGCGGTAGGTGCCCCCCAGGTTTGGGGCAGCCCCCTCCCCCGAATAAACCCGACAGACTCTCCCCAGCTCTGTGTGCGGCTGCTGCAGGCCGAGGCCCTGGCAGAGCTGTCCTACTGGTGAGGGCACCCTCAGGTGGAGCAGGACAGGGGCAACCACCCATGAGGTGGTGCCAGCACCTATCCCATGTGAGCCCTGGAGGGGAGCAAAGGCCAGAGGAAGAGTGCAGGGTGGGGGTGTGTGACCTTGAACAACAGCATCATTAAATATTATGACAGGCAGTCGGTGGGATGGGTGCTGCCCGGTGCCAGCTCCAGTGACCACAGTGGTGCCAGGGCTGCCAGGCAGAGATGAGGTGGGAGAAGGTGGCATCATCTTTACTGAGCCTGTCACGTGGCAAGACATGGCACAAGGTGGCACAGCATGGCCCATGACTTGGTGTCACTGCAGCCACCCTGGCGTCCCCACGTGGCACACGGTGCCGGTGCCCACACCGCAGCAGGTCAGTCCTGCCGGTAGGTGCCATTGTAGGTGAAGAGGTCAGGGGCAAGGCAGGGTCCGCGGCTGGGGGGGGTCCAGCGCTGGATCTGCAGGCGGGAGAAGGTCGGGGGGTCCAGCGGGCGGACAATGACGGGGCCACGTGAGGCTACTGAGGGATCCTCGTCGAAGAAGTTGAAGGGCCGCAGGAAGAAGCCGACGACGTTGCCAGGGGTGGATGTGTTGGGGATGTCCTCGGCGTGCGGCACGTGCAGGAAGCCAACAGTCACCCAGGCCACCAGGTCCTACATGGGATGGGACCGCGGTCAAGGGTGGGTCCTGCCGATGTGGCGTGCTCCCTCCGCCTGCCTCTGTCCCTGCATCCCCCCAAAGGTGTCACCTGATCCTCAATGGTCTCGTTGTTACGGAGGAAGCTCTCGAAGCTGACGAGGGGCTCCCAGGGCTCATTCTGGGCATAGATGCTGCTGCTGCTGGGCTCATTCTCGTGATACCGTGTCACAGCCAGGTGGTACCTGTGAAGAACTGGGTCAGGATAAGGCCCACTGCTGGGGACATGGAGCAGACCCCACGTGTGGGTGCTGGGGCAAGGACCCATCTCCCACTTTTGCCTGGGCTCCCCTGGCTGTGCCACCCACTGCCTAGCAGTGGGCTCGGCTTGGCACCAGTGTGGCCACTGGTGTGTGCCAAGCTGGGAAAGGCTGAAGTGCCCCTCAACCAAGGCGCTTACAGGTGGGACCCTGGTTCCCCTTAGATGATGCCAGCACCAGCTCCAGGGTGCCACAACAGGACCCATGGGTCTCTCTCTGGCGGTCAACCAGCACTCAGGGATGGCAGCTGCCATGACCATGACCAGCTCAGCTGAGGGTGCCAGGGTGGAGACAGTGAGCCGAGGGCATGAGGTGCCGCCAGGGGAAGGTCCCCATGGCACGATTGCTGTGGCTGGGCCACGCTCAGGGCTCAGCTGTGCCCACTGTTGTCAGGGTCCTCATGTCACAAGGAACCCCCGCCCCAGCCCACCTGCCCCACGAGATGCCCTTCTCCTCCCGCCAGCCACGTGGCAGCACCCGCCCGGCGTGGGAGCTGAGCTGGATGCGGTAGCTGCGTGGGTGTCCCCAGCGGTTGTGCCGGCGTGGGTTGGAGAAGAGGAGGTAACGTGGGAGGGCACTGCTCATGGGAAAGGCAGCCTGGCGCTCACTGCGGCAGGGCTGCCGATGCAGCCAGGGCTGCACCACGCGGGCACCAGGGCTCCAGGGGTTCGAGATGTTCTCAAAGCGCACGTCCATCGTCTCAAAGCTGTTGCTGGTGCCTGCAAGCAGAGAGGCTGTCAGCAGCAGTGGGGACCCCTCACCCCAGGCACCCCACAGAGATGCCACCCTCTATGGGGGAGAGTAATCTTCCAGGGGTCCAGGTGGTGCTGGAACGTGATGCTGCCCTGGGGCTGAGGCCACTTATCCCCTAGGACTGCATGCGAGGATCCAGTCCCACCTCCCAGCACCCTTCCCGGAGCTGTGGGGTGGCCATGGGGGCTGCACCTGCAATGTCCAGGTCCACTTTGTAGTGCACCAGGTGGGTGTGCAGGTTGCCCAGGAGGTGGCTGTGGACACGGCTGCCGTAGCGCCGTCCCTGCGGCGTGTAGAAGGTGGCGTGGATGTAGCCGGTGGCATGGACCTTGGCCTCCATGACACCGTTGGGGTAGAGGAGGAAGTCCCAGATGTAGTCGTAGTTGTAGACGGTGGAGGTGGTGCGCAGGACCAGGGCCTGCCCCTCCAGCCCGGCATAGAAGTGGAAGCCCCCATGAAAGTCACTATCAAAGTGCCGCCGGAGTGGGACGCCGGTGGGCAGCTCGAAGATGCAGATGGCACGGGAGAAGCGCACGGGCCCATCGGCATCATAGAGGTGGTGAGCATCCAGGTAGGTGGCCGTGTCTGGGCAGTCAATGCCGCGGGCCAGCTCGTAGGTGACAGAGCCCATGCCCCATCCCGCGTCCATGTACTTGGTCTGCATGGCAGCTGGCGTGTGGCCGCCATAGAAGGCAATGGCCTCCTGCACGCTCACCTCATAGGCCACGCGCTCGCCGTTGAAGCGCAGGTCAAAGAGCTGGAGGCCAGCAGAAGAGCGCAGGCGGAAGGCCAGGCTCCAGCCCCCGTACTCCAGGAGGTTGCCCTGCAACTGGTACCGCTGGCCCTGGGGCTCGCACACCTTGGCCCCGTGCACGTCGGTGCGGGTATTGGTGGCAAAGCGCCCACGGGGCTCGTAGCTGGAGAAGAGCTGGCGGGAGGGGGGCTGGGGCAGATAGGCCACAGCCAGTGTCCCCCGCTCATAGCTCTCGACAAGCTCCTGTGGGCTGGAGAAGTAGCGCCCGTTGTACCAGAGCTGTTCCACTACCCAGCGCCGCGGGTCGAGGTCCTGGTGATTCACCAGCACCTCCAGCCCCACCGGGTGCAGGAAGAAGCCCTCAAGGAAGCGCTGCAGCACCACCCAAGTCCTTCGCTCACCCGAGGCCAGCCCCCGTGGGGCAATGTCTGAGAAGGTCAGGCAGCGCTGGCCCTCCTCGCCGTGGGCACTGCAGGTGCCGTTGCGGTACTCGAAGCCAGTGGCATTGCGGAGCAAGCGGTTCAGCGGGGCCATGGCCTCCGCCAGCATGCCATGCAGCAGCTCGTACTCCAGCTGGGTCATGGGCCGGGCAGTGAAGGGGACACTGCGGCCACCCTTGAACCGCAGCGGCCGGTAGGAGTTGGGCTGTGGCAGGGGCCCCACAGCGAACTCAGTGATGTTGGGCTCCGCTTGGCCCCCAAAGAAGACAACTGCCCGAGCCTGGCGCTGGGGCCGAGGACCGCTCTGATCGAGGTAGCGCAGGGCAAGGTGCTTCTTTGGGGGTAGCAGCTCCACGAGGAACAGGCTGTTCTTGGCCAGGGGTCCCTCGTGGCTCGGGGACAGCCCCAGCTCAGGACGGCTCATCAAGAAGCTGCGCACCGCTCGGAGCTCTGCTGCGGACAGGTCGGCGAAGATGGACACTTTGTGTGGGGATGGCACGGTGGGGCTGGGGCCAGTGCTGGCCATGGTGACCAGCGCAGCCAGGGCCCAGGTCAGCCGGAGCAGCCACATCCCTGGGGACCTGTGGGCAGAGGGGACATGGGGGAGGTCAGCCATGGGGACGTGGCCCTGCCTGCAGCCAGCCATGACTGACAAGATCCCCTAGGAATGGGAATCACTGATCTTTCCTCTCCACAGCAGCTTCCGGGGCACTTGCCCCATGGCCCTTCCCCACCTGCAGCCACTGACAGCGCTGTCACCTTAGTGAGCCATGGCACTGGCACACCGTGGGGTGACGATGGCACATGCAAGTGACTGCTGTGGCAAGGGCCACCCCGTTCTGCTGTGCAACACTGTGCCAGTGCTGCAGGAATGGTACCAGGCTGTGCCATCCTGTGCCATGACATGCTGTACTGTGCCAGCTCTCCTGTCCAAGGGCACCATAAAACCCATCAGATGCTCACCACCAGCCCCAGAGGAGCACCCACCCCCCAGGATGGAGCTGTCAGGGTGTTGGGCCCCCTATAGCTGAGTAGTCCCTGCTACTAGCCCAAGCCTGGGGGGCTCTGACCAAGCCTGGCATGGTGGGGACCTGGTGAACCCCACAGCAGGGGACAGGCTGAACTCGGGGGGTCATGGCCTCCACCCAGCACCCACCACTTCATCAAACAAACCATGGGGTGCTAGAGGGGATGGGCACACGGTGGCACCCCACAATGCCTGTCACCCCCAGCCCCTTCCGACCCCCTTTTGGGGCAAGGAGGGGGAATGGACCCTGGTGGGACAGAGGCATGGGGGCACCACCTATGGGGGTCTTGCTATGGGATTGCTCCCCTCCCAGAGCCCCACACATTGCCCTGGCAGCTCAAAAACACCGCCCCCCCCACTTAGGCAGGGTGCTGTAATGGCAGAGGAGGGATGAAGGCTCTGCACCCACTACCCGGGGGGNTGGATCCCCCCCACCCACAGCCGAGCTACCTCCCTATGGCAAGCAGCCCCCCACAAGCCCCCTTCCTGTGCCTCCTACGCACCTGTTCGCACTCGGGAAACCTACGCAGCTACTGCCCGCTCTCTGCCCTGGGGGGCAATGACCCCCCTCTTCCTCCTCCTCCTCCTCTCCTTCCTCCTCCTCTTTCCCCCTAGCCTGAATCTGTCTGGGGTCAAGGTTGCTACCAGCGGGGATTGTCTCCCCCTCCTTCCTCCATCACCTCCCTCCCCTGTTTTCCCACGCCCCCCAGGAGGGGTGGGATGTACAGCCCACCCTCCCACNCTCCCGTGGCCACTCGGTCGTTGCCCCCTCAGTGATCAAATTCCAGGGGCGAAGAGAGATAAGAGCAGGAGAAACCCACGCGAGACCGTGGGGATGCAAAAAAGGGGCCGGGGAAGGGAATTGGGTGGGGGGGGAACACATAAAAAAGCAGAGGAGCAGCAGATGCTCACACACACACACGTCTCTATCCTGCGTGGGAAATGGATTGCCCAGACCCCTACTCTTTTTGCCTCTGGAGGGTCTCCATGAAGTCCCTTGGTGGGGAAGAGGATTGTGGGGAGAGATGCATGCTCTCTTGAGAGGAGGAGGAGGATGACGATGGCTCCTTGCCTGATGACATTAAACACCATCCCTGGGCTAGCAGGTGGCAGCGGCCAGAGCCCCACGGGGCTGTTGGTGGCCACGTCTGCCTCTCACTGGCCATGAAGGATTTGGCTGGATGCTAGCTAAGGTTGAGAGAAGGTAGTGGTTTGGTGCACGTAGAGCTTGCTGCCGGGGTAATCTATTGTGGCATGTTGGGATGATCCATCCCAGTGAGATAACCACGCACAGCAAGACAATCCATCATGTCAGGACGATTCATCCCATTGGGATAATCCATCCTGCTGGGATCAGTGGTCACCCAGAATAATCTGCCAGGTTGGGGTGATCTATCCCATTGAGATAATCCACCCAGTTGCGATAATCCCCACCCAGAGAACAGCCTCTCAGCCAGTACTGCCTGATGCTGGAGCTGTTGGACTCACCACGTTCTGGTTCTTTGGACTTGGTAACCAGCTCTGCCCGTCCCCGAGGATTCCCAGTGCCCAGTGGCAGTGCCAGGACAGAGGGTTGCTCACCTCCTCCCCAGAGACCTCTGGTCCCTTCCCTCATGCCCTCCCCACAGCCAGGCCAGGGCACGGTTTGGGTGTATTTGACCCATTTGCACTCTTCTCTTGTGACCCCAAGGCCTGGGGGTGGGGGGCACAGCCCCAAGGCGATGCCTCGGCCTGTCCGCATAGCAACGCACCCCCAGACCCTGCAGGTATCCACACCGACTTGCAGTCCCCGTGGCAACTGGCCCCCGAACCCATCCCCGTGGCTACACCTCCTCCCATAGAAACGCGTCCCCGATGCCCTGCCCGCATGGCAACGCGTCCTCGACCCCATCCCCATGGCTACACTACGTCCCCATGGCAACCCCTCCCCGCCCCTCTCTGTTCCTATGGCGACGCCTCGCTTTGGCCCGCCCCACTCTACACGGGAACGCCTCCTCAGGCTGGTCACCCTAGAGAGCCCCCGCGCGGCACCGCCCGGCCGCCAGGTGGCGCGCGTCCAGCTCTTATGGTCGGCTGGAGCTGCTGCTGTCGCTGTGGCAACGCGGCCTGGCCAGCAGGACTAGGGGTCTGCCTTGACACCTGGGACCGGTCTTAGCCTCTTCCGGATCGGTTTTGACCTCTTCCGGATCTGTTTTAACCCAGCCCAGCCCGACCCGGCCGCGGTTCGCTGCTCCTGGGTCCCCCACTTTGGGCCGGGGCCCAGCCGTGAGGGACCACACCAACCCGGCCTGGATGCAGAACCCTGCCGCCAGGGCGAGGCCCGGTAGGGCCGGGGCAGGGCCTAGCTGTCTGCAGTGCGAGAGGAGCATGGGGGCTCCCCGGGTTAGGCCCAGCAGCCTCGGGGCGTCTGCAGAGTGCGGAGACCCCTCGGGGGTCAGGGAGGGGGCAGGAGAGCCTTTGTTTGGCGGTGATGGACATCGTGGTGTTGTCTGAAATCTGTGGCCTTTACACGATGTGCAAAGACCGATGGACACAGGATCGAGGTACTTGCTTTATCCCAGTTCTGGGCAGGAAAGAGTTTATTTGTGGTAATATGGAAAGCTACACACCTCCAGGAGTGGCAGAGGCTCTGACAGACAGGGAGGTAATACAAGTTACACCACGCCACCGTATCTGGCTGGTTTCTGATAATTTCATAACAAAAGGTGACTTGCACATGTCTTGATTTGTTTCCAACTCATTATCTTAAGGTGCTCCTACATTTGCATATGAAATCTCTTCCTTGAGGTGTAGGTTTTAGTATTATAATGTATTATAATCAGCTTAAGGTAACTAGAAGTTATGTTTTGTTTCTGTCATCCATCACTAAGTCCACAGTCCCTCTTTTGCTCTGTTATGGTTTCTCCCCAGACCTTGTAAGAACAATGCCCAAAGCTGAGAGCAACAACGGTTAACTCAAGAGACTAATTGCTATGTTTTGTTTTTAGGGACCTTTTGTCCTAGTTAACTTGGTTTCAAAACAGACCCTTCATGGTTGCCTAACTTTGTAATTCTGTGGTTGCCCGATTTTGGTAATTTTTAACTTTTTCTCTACATTGATAGGATCATAGATTCACTGACTGGTTTGGAAGGGAAGGGACCTTTCAAGGTCATCTGGTCCAACCCCTGCAGTCAACAGGGACATCTGCAACTAGAGCAGGTTGCTCAGAGCCCCAGACAACCTGACCTGGGATGGTTCCAGGGATGGGACATCTCCCACCTCTCTGGGCAACCTGGGCCAGGCTCTCACCACCCTCAGTGGGAAACATTTCTTCCTTCCATCTAGTCTCAATCTCCTCTTTTAGTTTCAAACCATCAGCCCTTGTCCTGTCCCAACAGGCCCTGCTAAAAAGCTTCTCCCCATCTTTCTGATAGGCCCTTCAAGTACTGGAAGGCTGCAGTCAGGTCTCTCTGGAGCCTTCTCTTCTCCAGGCTGAACAGCCCCAACTGTCTCAGCCTGGCCTCACAGCAGAGAGCTTCCAGCCCTCAGATCATTTTTGTGGCCTCCTCTGGACCCACTCCAACAGGTCCATGCCTCTCCTGTGCTGATGACTCCAGAGCTGGACAAAGTTCTCCAGTCAGAGGAACCTGCTGCAGCTCAAACTGCTGTGAGTTGGAACTGGGAATCTCTGGATGAAGCTTTGGAAAAGCCATTTCAGTTCTGCCTGTGGGTGTGCTTCTGTGAGTCTCTGGAGGTACCTGGGCACTCTGCAAGAGCAGAGCTCACCATACTGCCAGAAGACACATCTCTAATTCTCAGTAGGGTGAGATTTCCTCATTTTGGTGATGTTATTAGCCTGCACACCTCTGAACACATCACTCTGCTCTTGACCTTGAGTTTGGAAATGCGTCCTGCTCACCATGCATGGGCTGATTGTCCTTCATCACCTCTCTGTGTGTCAGGTGCTCCTCCAGCACGGAGGCGTGGGGCTGGGCTGTACTGCCACAGTTGCAGCCAATCCCTGATCGCAGTGTGATGTTTCTCAGCTCTTCCCCTTCACAGGAGGCTTTGGATTGCTCCAGCTGGTGCCTTCACACCAGGTGCAGCTTTTTTTCCTGCCTGTTCCATAACTTCAGTCAAACATCTTGTGACTGGAGAATAACAAAGCACAGCACAACTCCTAACTCCCCTGCCTCTTCCCCCAGCTCTTCCTTTTCTCTTAAGAGAAAATCTTCCAATTTTTAGGCCTTCTACAAGTTTATGCTTCTTTCTGGGGCCAGATTCAGCATTTCATCAAGGGGATGTTTCCTTCGGAGGCATCGAGGGTTGCTCAGTCACTGCATCACTGGAGCAGAGCATCACCTCCTCCATTTCACTGCACAGTCCCTGCTGCAGGATCAGGTCCAATCAGCCCTTGGGTGTGGACACTGCTAAACCTGCCCCTTCTCTCTCTCCCCTTCAAAAGGCCTGCAGAGCCTTCTGATTGTATCTCAGCAGCTTCAGAGAGAACTTGCCTGCTCCTTGCTGCCTTGGGCTTTCTGCAGTCCTTGGCTGCGCCCTCCCTGGGCTGTCTTCTTGGTGCAGTTCACTGGATTCATGCTGCAGCTCCTCCACTGACAGCATCCCAGGGACTGTGCTGATGGATCCAGGTGGTGTCTAAGCTTGGCCAAAGGACTGTCCAGAGGCCTCACTCCCTGTGTGCCAAGGCAGGCCATGTCCAGCCTCTCCTCTTCCTCAGTGCTCAGCTCCCAGCATAGTCATTGCTGTAATTTTTAGCACCAAGTCCCAGAACTCTGTGTCCTTCAGGATGTTCAGAGGAGGATGATGGACACTCCTCAGTGTCTGTCCACCCCCAGCCTCCCCCAGCTCTGCTCCCATTCCAGAAATAATTGGGAGAATGTCTCCCAGCCTCATGAACTCATTCCAAATGGCAAAGAAAGAAGAGAGTGAGCTTGGGTCTTTTGATGATTTATTGAGTCCTAAAGCACTAACGAGCATCCCCATCCCCTCCATGGTCCTGTCCCTCCGCCTGTCACCGGCTCCTGGCCTGGATACCGGTGGTGGCCCAACCATGTGCATGCCTGGCACGTTGCAGGATGGTGACACAACTAGGGCATCCCAAAAAAAACCCCTAACCCTGATGGGGCCATGGCGGTGACACGTGTCACGCTCGGAGGTGGCACCAATGGCGGCAAGAGAAGTGTCTGTGGGATAACCAGCACCAACTGTGCTGGTGCCGTGCCGGGTGCCACCATCCGGCTGCCCCAGTTCCTGACGCAGTGTTGTCACCCTGCCTGTGGGGACATGGTGACACCGAGGTGGCTTTGCTCCTTCACGGTGAAGTCACCCAAGTATGAATGTTTGCAGCATGTCTCCTGCTGCCTGACACGGTGCCGCTGGCTGCTGTGGCTCCGAGCCCTTGAACCCTGAGAGTGCCACTAACGGGGAAGATAAACCTCCTAGGTCCACACCTTGGGGACAGCGTGAGGAGGGTCACAGTGGAGGGGCAGGGACACCTGTGTGCAGGTCACTGGGGTGGTGACAGCGTTTCCAGGCCATGCAACATTGATCACCCCTTGGGGAGCTCCTGTTCCCCCACGCAGGGGCTGGGGTGAAGTAGGGCAGCATATGGTGATGGAGGACACGGAGGAGGTGGAGTTCATGAATGCTGCCTCTGCTCAGAGCAGCCCTAAGGAATCCTTGACCCTGGAGGGAAGGGGTTTGAGGGAAGGAAGAGTTTCCCCTGGTCGAGGAGGATTGGACTGGAGATCATCTAGGCGAGTTGGACACCCACAAATCCATGGGGATGCACCAAGAGTGCTGAGGGAGCTGGCAGGTGGTGTTGCTGAGCCTCTCTCCAACGGCTTGGAAAGGTGATGGGAGCAAGAGAGGTGCCTGAGGAAAAGCAGTGTCACAACAGTCTAGAAGGGCAAGAAGGACCCAAGAAATTGCAACCTCCAGCCCTGGAATGGTGATGGAACAGCTCCTTCTGGAGGTCATCTCTTAAGCTTGTGGAGGAAAAGTTTATCAGGAGTTCCCTGCCCTGAGGACAGGGGGAGAATTGGGGAGGGTGGAGGACAGGAGACTTGTCAGCTGAGATAAAGACAGTTTAATAATTGAAATAAAATCAAATTATAATAATAGTAAAACCAGCATGTATAAATGGGTGATGCCCAGAGCAGTTGCTCACCCTGTGCTGAGTGAGTGATCCCAAAGCAGAGCAGATTCCAGAGCTCTGATCCCAGCAGATCTGCAGCCCCCAGCCCCCTTGCCTACTTCCCAAGCCTGATTAGGTCTGGTGGAAGGTTCCAGATGCCAGTTTGGGTCCATGGCCCTCCCTCTGCTCTAGGGGCATCTGCCCAGCAGTGAGGAGCTGGGAACTTCTTTATTTCCAGCAGGAATCAAACCCAGCAGTGCATTATCAATGTCCTTCTCGTCCTGAAGCCAAACGCTGCCCTGCTCGGGCTGTCAAGAAGATAAATCACCTCTACCCCAGCCAGTGTCCACTCTTGTCCCACACCGTGCACTTCGAGGTCAGGTTCCTCTGTGCCCAGGACAGAACCGGGACAGAAACGCACAAAAGCCATCAAGGGCTGTGCCCGTGCCTGGCTCCCGGCAGGGCTTTGCTGCTGTCCTGGTGTGACCCCAGCACCTCCCGGTGCCCCCCACCCAGGGCTGTCCCCGTGTCCTCCTTCCCGGTGTCCGTACCGCTCTGCCTCTCCCGGTGTTCCCTCCCAGAGTGTACCCCTTCGGGGCTGTACTAGTGCCTCGGTACCGGTCCCCCCTCCCGGTACCGGTGCTCCCAGCCGCTGCCCCTCCCCCTCTGCCCGCCCCTGGGGTGGGCGTCCTGACTACATCTCCCAGTAGGCACCGGGCAGGGTCCTTTGTCTGCCATGCCCCGAGCCCCGCCTGGACCGGGGCGGCCATAGGCGGGGACGGGACCGGGACTGCCGCTGGGAGCACCGGTGAACGCGGAGGGACGGGAGGGGGTACCGGTAGAGGGGAAGAACCAGAGGGAGATACCGGTACCGGAGGAGGGTACCAGAGGGTGGTACCGGTACCGGGAGGGATACCGAAACAGGAGAGGGACGATACCGGCACTGGGAATGTGCACCGGGACAGACGGGAGGGGGTACCGGTAGAGGGGAGGCCGGGAGAGAGGGAACACGGTGGGGAGGGCACTGGGAAGGGGGCATCGGGATGCTATGGGAACAGGGATGGGCACTGGGATGGGCACAGGGATGCGGTGGACACAAGGATGGACACTGGGATGCGATGGACACAGGGATGGGCACAGGGATGCTATGGGCACTGGGATGGGCTCTGGGATGCTATGGACACAGGGGTGCCGTGTGTGGGTTCCCGGTTGCACTGTGAGTTCCAGCAAGCTCCTGCCCAAGCTCATCCAGATTCCCCTGGCCGAGGAGCACCAGGGGCAGGACATGGCCCCAGGAGAGACCTCCCCAAATCCAGCACCCTCTGCACACATCCTTGTGCCCTCCCTGGCCACCACCCCACACACACTTCAGGGTCCTTGCCCAGACCCCTCAGACATGGCCTGTGCCCTGGGCCTGGCACTGTGCCTCTCCTGCCCCTCTGGTACCTCTCTCCTCCTAGTGAACCAGGGGCTGTGAGCTCTCCCTGCAGTGCTCACAGTGCCAACAAGCTCTGCCAAGGCTCCTGTGTGACATCCAGCCCTCTTCTGCCCCATTTTTGATTTGGATCTCAGTTTCCCACAGACTCTTTGTCACCCTGACCCTGTACTCCATGCCAGGCTGGAAGTAGAGGCTGGGCAGGCAATGCAGGTGCTAGCAGGGTGCCCTGGCACCCTTCCTGTGGCACCCTGCTCCCTGTGGTCCCCACAATGTCCTCCTCAGCCCTGCTGAAGTGGTTTCTGGGGCAGATGTGGGGTGCTGGGGTCTAGGGCACTGCTGGACTGGAGGCAATGGCACAGCCTGGCCATGCCAGAGCAGGGACATAGAGGGTGGCATCCTCCAGAGCACCCCTGTGCCAGCAGGAGCTCGCTGGGATCAGGGAAGGCTGGGAGGAGACATTCCCTTCCTTTGGGCAGGTCCTTCAGGAGGAGCTCCAGGAGCCCCAGGATGGAGCAGGAGGAGAAGAAGCCCTTCCAGGGGGATCTGTCAGAGTCCAGGCTGCGGGGTATGCCTGGCACTCATGGCAAAGGTGAGGATGCCAAAAGCAGGGACCTGGTTGCCTTGGCACCAGGGAGACTTCAGACCCACCTCAGCCAGGCCCTGGGAACCCCAGGATCCTCCTGCCTGTCCCTTGGCTGTCCCATGGAGACAAGCAGGGCGTTGGCATGGATGGTGCTGTTCCCAACACTGGGCACCACAGTGATCTCTGTTGGGCGAGGGTCTTCACTGGGAGGGATGAGCAGTGGGTGAGGGTCTGTGCCTTCATCCTGTGCTTGCCCCCCACGCACAGTGCCCATGGTGGAGGGTTCATGTCCCTGTGCCCAGTGCAGGGACCATGGAGCCTGTGGTGGCACTGCTGGCGATCACCAGTGCCGTGCAAGGCTTCCCTCAGAGCAGCTTCATCTCTCTCAGGAAAGGACTTGAATGGTGCCAATGGTGAGATCCTGGTGAAAACAGAGCTGGAGGATGAGTCCTACACTGAGTGTCCCCAGGGCCTGGGCGCCACCATCACCAGTGTCCCCAGCACTGGTGAGTGACCATAGAGACCTGCAGCACCCTGGGCCCCAGTCCCTGTCCGATGTAGAGTTTGTTCCCCTCAGGACTGGGTGTCTTAGAATTGGGAGATGCTCAGAGAGCTCCTGGGATTACAGAGCCAGAGCCAGATCCAGTAC
This sequence comes from Galbula dea, assembly GCA_013399015.1. Taxonomy (NCBI): domain Eukaryota; kingdom Metazoa; phylum Chordata; class Aves; order Piciformes; family Galbulidae; genus Galbula; species Galbula dea. Next base: position 121,762 of record VWZX01007833.1, read on the forward strand.
AGGCAGAGCGTGGGGATGTCCCCAAGCATTGGGGATTTCCCCAGACTGGGCAAGTGGCTGTGCTTTTTCCCCCACAGGCATCAAAGTGGAGCCTGTGGTGAAAAGCGAGGATGAGGATGAGGATGATGTGTTTGCTGGTCACCAGCCCAGCTCCTGGCATGAGGACATGCCCCAGCATGCCCCAGAGATCATTGTGAAGGTGGAGCCAGAGGAGGAGTCATCCATTGGGTGTCCTCCTGAACCAGGTGACCCAGGAGGTCGTGGCCACTGCAGTGGAGCAGGTGAGCACCAGAGGGGCTGGGGCAAGTTGAGTGTTCCAGCTAGGCATGGAGCAAGGGAAGGCTCCTGGCTGGACACACGGTGAGTCATGGAATCATGGAATTATTAAGGCTGGAAGAGACCTTTAATGAACATGTTTGAAGCCATTTTTGCTCCATGTACCCAAAATGGGCCAAATGTGGACCTTACAGCATCACCTGGGCCATGGGCTTGGCCAAAATGTCCCTATGGCTCCCAGGGAAATCATAGAATGGCTGAGGTTGGAATGGACCTTAAAGATCATCTAGTTCCAACCCCCCTGCCATGGGCAGGGATGCCACATGCACTAGACAAGGTTATCCAGGGACACATCCAGCCTGGCCTTAAACACTGCCAGGGATGGGGCCTCCACAACCTCTCTGGGCAACCTGTTCCAGTGCCTCACCACGCTTTGGGTAAAGATCCCCCTTCTAATCTCCAGTCTAAATTTCCCCTCCTTCAGCTTGTAGCCATTCCCCCGTGTCCTATTGCAATCAGACCAGGAGAAAAGTCTCTCTCCTTCTGCCCTATAATCCCCTTTCAGGTACTGAAAGGTTGCTATAAGGTCACCTCTAAGCCTTCTCTTCTCCAGAAGTGCTGGAGGAGGTGGTCAGGGGGGTGGTGGCTGCTAAGGGGCTTCAGGAAGGTGTTTAGAAGCCAATGGAAGCTGAAAGCTTCAACCAGAGCTGCTACATGAGGCTGGTGGGGCCACAGTGTGTGAGGGTCTCAGTCCCCATTGTGTGCTCCAGGTGATGGGAGAAGGAAATTCACCTTCCTTGAGAGGGAGTGAACCTCAGGGGGAGGACCTTTGGTGTATATCAGCAAGGTGCTGAGCTGGGACACCTGGTGCCAGCGGAATGGGACAACTCTCTGTGGCCAGCTCTGTGCTGGCCAACTCATCTTCATGGCCAGCTCTTCGGGGAAGACTCTTTGGAGCCAGCTCTACATGATGGGTTGTCCGAGCCCTGTGGTGATGAGCCGGAGCTCTGGGATGGTGCAGGGCTTCGAGGAGGGCCTGCCCATGGCTGTGGGGGTCTCTGGGTGGGCTCTGGAGCCATGGCAAGTAAGGGCACAGCTCCCATGGGTCCCTTCTCCTGGCAGATGTCGAGCAGCAGCCCAAGGAGGAGCCAAAGGAAGAGAAGGAGATGACACCAGAGGTGGTGGAGCTGGTGAAGAGCCAAGGAACCTCATCCCTAGGGGTGTCCCTCAGCCCCCAGCCCAGTGTCAGCCAATGGACAGTGCGGCAGGCACAGGGCACCACGGCCAAGCTCCAACACAGCCTGGCCCTGCCTGAGCTCTGCCTGGAGAAGGTGACGGCTCCGGTGGCACCATTGGGCAGCACCGGGCAGATCTTCCCCTGTGCCCGAGGGACGAGCACCACTGTGGCCACGCGTCCCTTTGCCTGCAGCCAGTGTGGGAAGAGCTTCCAGCACCGCGGGAACCTGGTGACCCACGTGAGGGTGCACACTGGGGAGAAGCCCTTCGCCTGTGCTGTCTGCAGCAAGAGCTTCAGCCAGAAGGGAGACCTGATGAGGCATCAACGTGTCCACACTGGGGAGAAGCCCTTCGAGTGCTCCGTCTGTGGCAAGAGCTTCTGCTCCAAGCAGACCTTTGTCCTGCACCAGCGCATCCACACCGGTGAGCGGCCCTTTGCCTGCGCCGACTGTGGCAAGACCTTCAACCGCAAGGCCAACTTCCTCACCCACCAGAAGATCCACCGCGGCGAGCGGCCGTTCGTCTGCCCCGAGTGCGGCAAGGGCTTCTGCGCCAAGAAGACCTTCATCCTCCACCAGAAGATCCACATGGGTGAGCGCCCCTTTGGCTGCTCCAAGTGTGGCAAGAGCTTCAGCCGCAATGGTGACCTGACACGGCACCAGCGCATCCACACCGGCGAGCGCCCCTTCACCTGCGCCGACTGTGGCAAGAGCTTCAGCCACAACGGTGAGCTGATCAAGCACCGGCGCATCCACACAGGCGAGAAGCCCTTTGCCTGCGCCGAGTGTGGCAAGAGCTTCAACCGCAAGGGCACCCTCATCACTCACCAGCGCATCCACACAGGCGAGCGGCCCTTTGCCTGCCCTGACTGCGGCAAGACCTTCAACCTGAAGACCACACTGGTGAAGCACAGGCGCATCCACACGGGAGAGAGGCCCTTCGCCTGCCTTGAGTGCGGCAAGAGCTTCAAGTATAAGGGCAACCTCCGGACCCACCACCTGACCCACACGGTGGAGAGGGTCTACCCCTGCACCGACTGCGGGAAGGTCTTCAGCGCCAAGAAGGAGCTGACGGTGCACCATGGTGTGCACACCGAGGAGAGGATCCTCTCCTGCTACCGCAACCGAGAGCCTTTTCCCCCGTTCCTCCCTGTGCACCAGCTCCTTGTGTCCTGCACCCAGCTCCCAGTGCCGCTGGGCACTTTGGCCAAGTACAATTAGGGCGGTTGGTGGCACTGGTGATGTCCCTGCAGCTGGAGCAGTGACAGGAGGAATCAGGAAATCACTGGACATCTTGGCCCGGGACAAGTAGGAGCATTGGTGGCACGAGTCTCCTCCCTGCTTCATGTCCCTGGGGCCAGAGTGGTGACAGGACAAACCAGACCATAGCTAGATGCTTTGGCGAAGTACTGGTTGGTGGCAGCTATGATGTCCCTGTGGCTGGAGCAGTGACAAGGAACCAGACCATCGCTGGAGACTTCGACCTGCCATGGGGGTGGCAGTAGGTCAGGGCTGGTGGTCCCATAGGTGCCATGGTGGAGCCCTGGGGGTACTGCTGGCTTTTGGCAGCACCAAAGGAGCCACTTGCTGTGGCTGGGGACAGGTGGTGGGGCTGGGACCCAGGGTGGGGCTGATGGCTCTGAGCTGACACTGGCAGCGTTCACATCCCCACAGCACCGAGAGGCTTTGTCATCGGCCCACAAGAGTCACTGTGGGTCTGTGTGGAGACCAGATCCACTCCCCAAGCCCCCATGACTCCCCACACCTCCTTGTGCAAAGGGACCCCAAAGGGATGGTTCTGAAGCCAAGGGTCGTCACCATTTCCTTGTGTTCTCACTCCACAAATGGACACTGAACATGGCCAAGAGCCACAGATAACCCAGAGTGGCATAGCCATGCCTGACCCAAGCTGGGGCAAAGCTCAGTCCTTGGCTTGTGGGTTTTGAGGGCAGGTGCTTTTTTTTGGCGGGGGGGAGGGGGGGGGGGGGGGGTTGGAGGGGGGGTCAAGCATGGAGGGTCCCTCTCTGTCCCTCCCACTCAAGGTGACTGACACCCATTGCCTCCTCACCTCAGTTTCCCTATCTGCAGAATAGAAGTAACCAGCTGCTGCAGCTGCCCACAGCGGGAGGGAACAGGGCGGGGGATTAGGGGCCATGAGTGGGTGAGGCCATGAGTGTTCCTCTAAGCTTTCCTAATGGAGAAACTAATAAAAGGTGAAAACTAAAGGTTTAGGGCACAAGGTTTGGGTACAATTTGCTGCTGCTTGCTTTGGCTCAGCCCATCTCTAAGAGTCCTCACTGGGGGAGCTGCAGGACCCACACAGCACCCAGCTCAGCACCCCCCCTGCCACCCAGCACAGTTCCTCTCCAGCCATTCCCAGTCCCCCCCGAGTCCTTCCCAGGCCACATCCCACCCCAGTGAGGGGCAGTGCTGGAGGCATGAGTACAGCTCTCACAAGTTTATTGCAGACTGGGTCTAGAGCATCCTTTGGGGTCCCTGAGGGTGGGTGGGGAGTATGGGGGTTGTGGAGGGTCCTCAGCGCCGGGAGAAGTCACCACCTGTGGGAGAGGAGGTAGGGGGTGAGGGGGCTGCCTCCACCTGCTCACCCTGGCACCTACTGCACTGGCAACGTCATGGGCTCAGGGCGCTGCATCCCCAGCTGCATGTGGGGCTCAAGGTGCTGGACCCTGGGATGCCGACCCCCAAACTCACCCTGGCACCTACTGTAGTATCAAGATGATGGGGCTCAGGGTGCTGCACCCTGGGGTGCTGAGCCCCTCCGCCCCCCGTCCATTTACCCTGGCACCTACTGTGGTGCTAACATGATGGGGCTCAGCGTGCTGCCCCCCCAATTCGAACTCCACCCTCCCCACCCCAAAACCCCTGCCTCCACTCACCCTGGCAGCTGGCACACTGACAGCTGCGGATGAGGGGCAGGAGGACACGGTGGGTGCCCCCCCCTGGGCAGGGCAGCCCCAGGGTGCGCACAGGGGTCGCGGGGTCCAGGCGGTAGCTGCAGCACTCGCAGACGCTCTCCAGGTAAGGCTCCTGCCAGATGGCACCCATGGGTGCTGGGGAGGGGTGGGGGGGGATACCGGGAGCACACCCCCTCCCCCCGCCTTCCCTCTCCCAGGTCCTGCCAGCATGGCAGGGCCCAGCTGACCTCGGTGGTGACCCTGGTGCGGGAGGGGCAGTGCCCGGCGCAGTAGGTGACCTCCACGTTGGCCATAGCACAAGGACCCTTGGCGATGGTTCGCAGCTCGGTGACGAGGTGGCACATGGCTGCTGGCTCCTCTGCCACCGGGGGACACCACAGTGACACTGCCAGAACTGCCCACCCCCCACACCTCCCTGCCAGAGGCACGTGGGGCAAGGACGAGGGCTCCCAGTGGGTGCCCGGTGAATGCCAGCTCTGCTGTGGGGCACAAGGACCTTACCTGGCCACATCTCCCTGCAGACAGGGCAGCAGCTCCCTGGCTCCCGCACCTTCACCTCCCCCTGCGGGAGGGGGTCGTCAGACACCCCCCTTCCACCCCAGCAGTGTCTCTTGCCCACCATTGCCCCCTGTCCCTGGGCACACCCTGCCCACCAGTGTCCCCTGCCCATACATGCCCCTCCTAATGAGTACTCCCACACCGCCAGCGCCCCCTCTCCACTCTGCAGCACCCCACACCTTGGGGCACGACAGTGGTGGGCACTGGGGGGCACATGCCACCTGCCCGGCGACACAGCGGCACATCCGGCACTGCTCCTGCCACTCGCTGCCAGCCTGGCCAGGGAGGGGAGGACAAAGCTCAGAGGGATGCCGTGGGGCATCCCCCAACCCGTGGACGCCCCATGCCACCGCTCACCAGTCGCAGCTGTCCCTGGTGCCGACACTCGCAGAGGGTGGCCGGGACGCAGTGCCCTGTGTGGTTGCGGTAGTGGCCAGGTTGGCACAGGCAGCCAGGAGCTGGGGGCACACTGCAGTTGGCTGGTGGCTCGGCAGAGATGTCCTGGCAGCTCTGGTCACAGGTGGCATTGGAGCCTTGCCATCGCTCGCCGGCGGGACAGGCTGCAGCAGGCACAGGATGTGGCACCCACACTGGAACTGGCACTGGCACGTCACCATTGCCAGCACCAGCATCGGCACCATCCCTCTCTCCATCACTGTTGCCAGCATCAGCACTGGCACCCTTACCCTCACCATCATCATTCTCATCTTCACTCTCCCCATTATCCCTGTCCCCCTCCTCATCCTCGTCCCCCAGTACCCCACCATGCCAAGCTCTGGACTGGCTGCCCACCGCCCAGCAACTCCTCAGCTTATCAAGCAATTAACCAATCAACCAATCAAATCATCCACTTACCACCCATCAAATCATCAACCAATCAACCTAGCACCACCCACCAACCAATCAACCTCCCCCTCCCCACGCCGGTTCTCACTGGGGCAGGGCTGGGGGTTGCACTCAGCTGTCTCCTCGGTGCCAGTGTTACCACAAGGCACCCCACCGGGACTCTGGTGGCACTGGCGGTGCCGGGAGGTGTTGCCACCACCGCAGCTGCGGGAGCAAGGTCTCCACGGAGACCATGGCCCATAGGATGGACAAGGTGACACTGGACAGACGAAGGTCCCGTTCTGGCACGTGCTGCACCGAGAACGGCACCGCTGGCATGAGGGGCTCTGCCACCGTGGTACCCACCAGCCGTGGTACCACCAGCCCTGCCATCACCAGTGATGGCACACACCAGTTGTGGCAACCGATCTGTGCCACCTGCCCTGGCTGCAGCTCACGGGTGCCATTGGCAGTAGCCATCCCACAGCGGCACTCGCCCATGGCCACGCATCCTCCGTCCTGCAGCAGCCAGCCAGGAGCGCACCGGCACCCTGTGGGGCACAGAGGGGTGGGGTGGCACCCATGGGTGCTGGCAGCTTGGGGGGAGGCAGGAGCTGTTCCATGGGGCACGTACCAGGCACGCAGGGTCCCTGCAGACACTCGATGTGGAGCCAGAGGTCGGCACAGGCTCGTGGGCACTGGTTGGCACAGGCTGTGGCCAAGGCTCCTCTGAGCTCCTCGCAGCTCTCCCCTAGGTGCAGGGTGGGTGTCAGGGTGCTGTGGGGTGCCAGGAGGTATTGGGGAATCCCCGTGCTCCCTTACCTGGGCAGGCAGCAGGGTGGAAGCTCTGGCTCTGGCCGTGGGCACCGTGGCAGTGCTAGGCACTCGTTGGGTGCCGTGGCCAACACTGGGGCCGTTGGTAGCCACGAGCACAGGGCTCTGGGAGGCAGGGATCCCACAGCCCCCAAGGGCTCCAGAGGTGGTGGTCTGGGAGACAGGGCTTTCACCTCTGCCCCATGGCACCCATGGCATCCCATGGCACCCCACGGCAGCTGTAGCACCCCACGGGTCCCCCAGCACCCGTAGCACTCACCAGTACCTTGGCAGAGGTGTGCATCTGGGCAGAATCTCTCCTGGTGCAGCTCACCCCAGCAGGTAGCCACATCCCCAGCCCATAGTAGCCCAGTCTGGGGATCCAGGCACGTCCGGTAGCGATGCTGCACCGCAGCCATGGCTGGGACTCCCATCGGTGTCCCCTCAGTCAGTGTCACCTTCTCCAACAGTGTCCCATTAGCCTGTGTGCCCTGAGCCACTGGTGTCTCCTCAGCCACCAACGTCACCTCCACTGGTGTCCACTCAGTTCGTGTCACCTCCTCCACTACTGTCACCTCCTCCACCATTGTGCCCTCAGTTGGTGTCATCTCGGTTGATGTCACCTCCTCCTCTGGTGTCCCCTGAGGTGACCATGCCGGGGCAGGTGCCACGGTGCCAGGCCGTGCCCTGCCCAGAGGCTGGCAGGGGCCGCAGGGTCCCCACTCCGACCAGGGGCTCAGCGGCAGCTGCCCTGGAGGGTTGGGGGGAAGGACAGGGAGTTGTTGGGGACCCTTCCTGAAACCTTCCCCGACGAGGGGTGGGACCATGGGTGGTCCCTGAGAGGGAGGAAGGGACTGCGGGGGTTCTGTGGGGCNGGTCTGTGGGACTGAGGGGGTCCCCACTCACCCCAGCATCCCTCGTCACTGCACTGCAGGGTCCCATTGTGGCACACGCTGTGGGGGGAGCAGTGGGTAGGTGGCTGGGTGCACGCCTCCCTCCCTCCGCCCCCTCAAGTGGGGGGCAGCCTCTCCCCATTTCTCTCACCACTCCTTGCAGCCCAGTCGGATCCTGTCACCAGCAGCCACGGACTGGGGGGCACTGGGATGCAAGCAGCGGCACTGGGAGGGGGGCACACACCCCCCCGCC
>VWZX01007833.1:133210-156780 GCA_013399015.1 Galbula dea
GGGGCTGGGAGCCCACCCAGCATCAGCAACTGCACAGCACCCAGCACCTACAGCACAGCACCCACCGACCAGCACCCAGAGCATCCCGGGGAGTACACACCGCACAGCATCCACAGTATCCATGGCACCCAGAACCCACAGCACCCACAGCACCTTGGGGAGCACCCAGAGCCACCCACTGCACTCAGAGCATCCCAGAGAGCCACCCACTGCACTCAGAGCATCCCAGAGAGCACCCACTGCACCCAGAGCCACCCACAGCACCCCAGGGAGCACCCACAGCACCAAAAGCCACCCAACAGCCCCTAGAACCCCCAGGGAGCCTCCCCATAACCCGCATTTCCCTTGTCCCCCCGTACCCACCGGCGCAGAGGGGCAGGTTGCAGACTCGTTGCTGTTGCTGCTCGCCGCCCCCCCGACAGCCTGCACTGGGTCTGGCGCAGGGCCTGCGGCGGCTGCGGGTGGCAGGAGCTTCGGGGCGGGTGCAGGTGTGGGTGCAGGGTCCCCAGGCTCCCCAGGGTCCCCAGCTCTCCTCTGGGCCCTCCTCGGACCCTGACCCTGCCAGGGGGAGGGCTGCGGTCAGGGACCCCTATGGCCTGGGAATCTCCAGGAGGGTGCCTGGAGTGTGACCCTCACCCTGCACAGCCTCACCTGAGGCCGTGGGGCTGAGTTCTGCCTTGAGGCTGAGATGTGCCGTGGGGCTGAGCCCTGGTGTGTGTACAGTCACCGCTATGGAGAGAGAGAAGGATGTGACTCTCCCAAACTCCCTCTCAGTCCCTACTAGGCTATGGCAGTGAGACTCACAGAACCGTGGGGCAGAGAGGATGGGGCTGGGACCCACGGAGAGGGGCTGGGACCTGTAGCATGGGGATGGAGACAGAGCTGGGACACATAGCAGAGGTGACAGGGATGGGTCTAGGATCCATGGAGAGGGACTGTGACCTGTGTCATGATGTGGACGTGGGGCTGGGACCCGTGACAGGAGTTGGGCATGGGGTGGGGCCCACAGAATGACATGGGGACAGGGTTGGGAACCACAGCAGGACAAGAGGGGACAGGAAAGGGCCTGGGACCCATGGAGAGGGGACAGAGATTGAGGCATAGGGCTGGGACACACAGGATAGCATGGGGACAAGGCTGTGACCCGTAGCAGGACAGTGGGGACAAGGATGTGGCTGTAACCCACAGAAGAAGGGTCAGGTATGGGGCTGGGACCCCTAGCAGCGGGGCTGGGCACGGGTCTGGCACCCACCAGGGCACTCCGGTGTCCGGCAGAACCTGCTCTGGGTGCGGGGCTCGCCCCCTGCGCAGTGCCTCCCCTCGGAGCAGCCTCTCCGGCGGGTGCTGACCCCCAGGCCCCCGCAGCTGGGGGCACAGGGGCTCCAGGGACCCCAGGGAGAGACCCCCGAGGGGCACGGCCCGGGCGCGCACCGCAGCTCCCCCCGCAGGCAGGTGCTGGGGGACACAGGGAGGGAGTCATCACCCAGAACCCGCTGTCCCCTGGACCCTCCTGGGGTGCAGGGTGCTGGGGAAGGGCTGTGGGTGCAGGGTGCTGGGTGCTGGCACTCACCAGTTGCCACAGGCCACCTGGATGGTGCTGCCCGAGGGCAGCTCCTCGCCCGGGGCGAGGGGCAGGTCGTGAGTGCTGTGGGTGCCGCCAGGGCCGGGGGGGTCCGTGGGGCTGGTGGATCCATTCTGCAGCTCCCGCAGCAGCTCCGCAGTCAGCACACAGGGACACTCCTGCACCCACCGAGGGGGCACCCAGTGTCTGGGGGTGCACCCATGGGAAGCACCCACCACCCCTTGGAGGAGCTACCATCCCGGGGAGGTTCCATCACCCTCAGAGACCATCCATGGCGCCAAGGAACATCCACCACCCTGAGGAGCACTCATCATCTCGAGGAGCACCCACCACCCCCCAAAACGACCCACTCCTCACCCAGAAGGGCACCCATGGCCCCAAGGAGAACATATAGACCTGGGGAGCACCCACGGGGCTGGGGATTCTCCACTGTCCCTAGGGAGCACTCACCACCCCAAGGATCACCCAACATCCCAGGAAGCAGTTATCACCCCTGGGGAACACCCACTACCCCCAGAGCATCCTTAGACCTGGAGAGCACCCACCACCTCCAGGAGCTCCCACCACCCCTGGAGAGCACCTTTAGCCCCAGGAACACCCATAGTCCCCGATTCGCCCGCTTTGGGCTCTCACCCGCAAGCAGTCCCCGCGGTGCAGGTGGGTGCCGGGGGGGCAGTAGCAGCCCTCAGCGCAGTCCCCGCGGGAGCAGCTCACCCTCCCGGAGAGGTGTGAGCAGCTGAAGGGACACCCCCCGCTCCCCGGGGGGCACCCGCGGAACAGCCTCCCCGGGGGGCAACCGGACCCTGACCCGCACAGCACCCGGATAAGCGTCCAGCACCCTCGGAACAGCCTTCCCCGCGGCACCCAGACCCTTACCCGCACAGCACCCAGTTCAGCACCCAGATCCTGACCCAACCAGCACCTGGATCAGCACCCAGCACGCAGCTCAGCACCCTCAGAAGAGCCTCCCCTGGAGGCACCCGGACCCTGACCGACCCAGCACCCAGCTCAGCACCCAACACCCAGCCTCTGCTGGCACTGGTACCCCGCTCAGCACCCAACACCCAGTACAAAGCATGGATAGGGCTATAGAGGACGGACGTGGGGCGGGGCCGTGGGCCGAGGCCGTGGGGCGAAGCTCACCGCGGCAGACGTGGGTGTTGCAGCTCTGGCTCTGCAGACCCAGCCCTGCGCACTCTGTCCCACGGCACAGTCTCCGGCGCAGTCTCTCGCCCCCTCCGCAGGACACACTGCAGGGGCCCCACGGCGACCACGGGCCCCACGGTGACTGCGTGGGCACTAGGAGGGGATAGCACCGGGGGCACACAGGGGCACCTTCAGCCACTACCAACCCCACTATGGCACCAACAGCTCTCGAGAATGGGGACCCTGCAGGGGGCTCAGCCCCACGGCATCACCCACACTATGGCACCAGAGGGCACAGCATGACATGACACCACAGGGCACTCCCCTGCACCCCATGGCACCACACTGTGCCACACTGCACCGCACCCCGTGGCACCACACTGTGCCATGTAGCATTGCTGTGCCACAGGGCACTATGTGACAGTGTGTGGCACTGCAGGGCACCCATGTCACCTCCCTGCCCCACATGGCAGCTCACTGTGCCACCCCAGGACCCCACCAGCCCCCACCAGGGCCACATTACCTCCCAGCCCAGCCCAGTCTCGTCTGTGCCACCCTCACCCCCTCCTCAGACGTACCTGGGCAGGACTCAGTGCCACACACCATAGTGCCAGCCACACAGGTGCTGCAGGAGAGTAGGGGGTCAGAGGGGCACACACTTGGGCACGGCTCAGGGCATGGCTGCAGTGGGCACATGCTCACCAGTTGTTGCAGGTGTCGAGGGTGACGGTGGCACCGGGTAGGTAGAGCTGCCCACGGTAGTGGCATGGGCAGTGCCCCGGTGGGACACAGCTGTGGCCCTGCCGCAGCAGCCCTGGCGGGCAGGCACAGCCAGCCTGACACTGTGTGGCACACTGCACGCCCGCGGCCAGGTCCTGGCAGAGCCGCGGGCATGGCCCCCCGCCGCGCTGGCACTCCTCTTCCGTCAGGAACACCGTGTCCCCTGGGCACCGCGCTGCGGGCAGAGGGTGGGCATCAGCCAGCCTTGGCACTGTCACAGTCACCTAGTGGTGATGGGCATTGACCAGTGCCAGCAGTGCCGGGTCTCGGCACGGACACTCACCTTGGCAGGCCTGGGTGTTGCAGTCCCGTGTCTGGAGACTAGGGCCAGGGCAGTCGTGCGCACTCTGTGCCATGCTGGTACAGTCGCGGTGCCGCCACTGCTCACCGGAGCCACAAGTCGCTGAACACTCAGACCAGGGAGTCCAGGGGCTCCAGGCAGTGCCAGGCTCTACCAGGGACAGAGGTGGCACTCGAGGGGGCACAGTGGCACCAGAGTCCTCAAGCTGGCACTGGCACAACCCCTGCCACCACTGGTGCCACCGTGGGGCTTGGTGGGCGCTTACCCATGCCATAGGGTTTGGTGACGACTTACCGGTGCCGCAGGGCTCGTGGCACTGGCGCACTTCATGGGCTAGCCCAGCACAGGGAGTTCCACCGCCAGATGCGACGGGGTTGGTGGGTGACCTGCGGGAAGGTGCTAGCTGTAGGGTACCAGCCGTGGGGCACCAGCCGTGGGGCAGGGTCCCCCCTCACCCCCATACCTGAACCTCTCCTGCGTGCCCATACTGCAGCCACCATCGCAGTGGGTCCACGGTGACCAGGCTGACCAGCCACAGGCCACGGCACATGCCACGTCCTGGCACCTCACCAGACCCTCCTGGCACACGCTGGGTACAGGCAGAGAGATCAGATCTCAGGGCCAGAGCACAGGAGGCTCGTGGTGTTGGGGTGTCACCATGTTGGGGTTTCGTGGTGTCATGGTGTTACATTGTCAGAGTGTTGCAGTGTGACAGTGTCAGGGTGTTGTGGTGTTGGGATGAGGGGTGCTGGGGTGTCACAGTGTCACAATGTCGGGGTGTCCTTGTGCCAGGATATCGGGATGTTAGGGTGTTACGGTGTCAAGGTTTCAACGATTCCAGTGTTGTGGTGTCAGAGAGTCGGGGTGTCACAGAGTGCTGCTGTGGAGGTGTTGGGGTGTGGTGGTATCAGGGTATAGCGGTCTTGGGGTGTTGCGGTGTAGCGGTATCAGTGTGCTGTGGTGCCACAGTGCCAGGGTGTCGTTCTCTCACCATCGCTGGCAGTGGCGGGTGAAGATCTCTCCGGGCAGCCTCTGCTCCCTGGGCAGGTGGCACCGGCACTGGCTGGCACTGACGCAAGTTCCGTCTTGCAGATAGAGGCCCGGGGGACAGCGGCAGCCTGGCACGGGGGTGGTCAGCACCCACCAGCACCGTTCACCTGTGCCACCCCGTCCCCCCATGCTATTCCCAGCACCCACCAAGCCCCCATGCACCGCATGCTCTCCTGTACCTCATGCCACCCCCAATCCCACATGCCTCCCCATCTAAAGCGTCCCCCGGGGCCCCCGGACCCTCCAAACCACCTGCACCCTCCTAGCCCCTTATGCCCCCACCCCCCAATCCCCCATGCCCTCCCAGATCCCCCCAGCCCCTCCTCACCCTCCTGGCAGGGCCCAGGGCAGGTGCCATTGTCGCTCAGGTCCCCGCAGGTTGGGGGACAAGGGGACACAGCCTCCCCCTCGCAGCCCCCAGCCCCCACAAACACCATCTGGGGGTTGCAGGCTGGGGGGTGGAGGGGGGAGAAAGGTTGGAAGAAGATGCTCAGGGACTGGCAGGGGGGCTTGCCCCTGCCCTCTGTGGCTGAGGGGACTCCCATTCCCCACCATCACATCCCCCATACCTGGGGGGTCTCCGCAGGGCTGCAGGTTGCAGGATTGGCTCTGGAGGGGGGACCCCGGGCAGGGTCGACCCCCGTTTTTTGGAGGGGGGTCGCTGCAGTTACGGATCCGGCTCCTTACACCCCCCCCACATGGGGCATCGCAGGGGGACCAGAAGCCCCAGTCCGACCACACGCCGGGCACTGCGGGGGACGAGGAAATGGCGGGCGGGGCACAGGGACCCCCGAACTCCTCCACACAGACATCCACTGCCCCATTGATCACACAAAGGACCTCTTGCAGCACCCTCCTCCCCACCCCAAGCCCCCCAACTTTGGGGACCCCCCAGCCAGCCCGCGGAGGGTGTCCTGGGTGGGGTCCCAAGCCACGGTGGGGGTTTCCAGGTCAGGTATCAGCCCGGGGGGTGTCCTGGGGGGGATCTCGCCCCGTCCCAGAGGGTTTTGTGGTACCTGGGCAGGCTCTGTCGAAGCAGTGGCGGGTGTCGATGAGGGGGTGGTCGCAGCCCCCTCCGGGCAGAGTCCCCCTGCGCCGAACTGACACTCCCAAACCACAGGAGCGGCTACAGGACCCCCACAGCCCCCAGGGAGGCAGGGCGCAGGCTGGGGAGGGGGATCAGGAGATCAGCAACACCCTGCTCCAGGTTACCCAGAGCCCACACTTAGACCACCCAACACTGGACCCCTAGGGCCAGTGGCCCCCAATTCTGGTGCTCCCCAACTCCAGTGCCCCCTAACCTGAGTTTCCCATCCCTGTTGACCCCCAGAATTGAACCCCGACCCCCAGTGACACTCAGCCCCAATACGCCCTCCTTCAGTCCCAGTGGAGGAGTGAACGGGGGCAGGAACAGGGGGCACAGACCCCACCGGCAGTGGGGTGAGCATGGCAGCCAGCCCACAGACCCCGAAACCCACAGTCCCCAACCCATGGCACCCCTAAATCCACAGCAACACTCACCCCACCGCACCCCCAGACCTGTGACACCTTGAACCCATGGCACCCATGACCTCACAGCTGCTCCCTGAGGTGCTGCCCCTCCACCTCGTCCCATCCCTCCTCCTGAGGGGTCCGTGCCCCACCCCCCGCCCTCCAGGACCCCCTTACCTGGGGGTGTCATGGTAGCGCCCCTCATCAGCGATGTGCCCTGGGGGGACCCTGGCAGGGGTCCGGGGGTGGGTGCCCATCCTGAAGGTCCAGTGCCTGTTGGCAGGGTGCTGGTGGGTGTAGGGGTGCTGGGGGAGGACAGCAGCCCTGCGGGGGGGGCACTGCTCGGCTCCAAGCCCCCCAGGGGGGTAGCAGTGGGTGGTGGCACTGTGGGGATCCCCGTGCTCGTAGGTGGTCGGGTGCTTGGCACCACGACACCAACAGCCACGGGGCTGGAAGAGGCCAAGCTGGTGGTTAGGGGTGACCCCCACGGACTCTCCCAGGACCCTCACCCCCTTTCCCGTCCCCAGCACCTGGCACCGCCAACGGGCTCACACCCATCCTCATCGGCACCGCCGGGACAGTCGGTGATGCCATCGCACTGACGGGAAGGCAGGAGGCAGCCAACGGTGCCCGGGCAGGAGAAGTGGGGTGGAGGGCACGTGCGGGGCGATGGGGTGGACACCACCGGCGGGAGCAGGCCTTGGGGGGAGAAGTGGAGGGGGTCAACAAGGGTGTCACGAGCAGCACCTGGCCGTGCCGGACACCCTGCAGGGCCGCGGTGCCAGCGCTCACCGGCTGGTCCCTGCAGTCGTCGGCGTCATCACACAGGACCCTGTGGGACAACCCCACCCCCCCGCAGACGCAGCCCCCTGCCCACACCAGGACCCCCCCCAGCAAGGCGCAGGCTTGGCGGCACCGGCATCATGGCTATCACTGGCACTGTGGCGTGGGGGTGAGCAGGAGAAGGGCTCCCGGGGGGGATGGGGTGGGCGGTGAGTGAGCCCCGGGGCACCCTGCCCCATACCTGGAGGGCAGCCCATCAGCTCTGCGCGCAGGACGATGCGGTTGTGGAAGCGCCAGGGCAAGACGCGGACGTGCCGAGCCTGTACCACGCGGTCCAGCAAGCGAACCACGGCGGTGCCAGAGTCCCAGTTACCCCGGAAGAGCTGAGGATGGGGGCAGAGGGGTGAGCACCCACCAGCACCCGCCACGGGACCACACACGCCCACAGGGGAGGCACCTTGTCCCGCAGCCGGTGGCCGTCAGCGGTGAGCTCACGGTAGTGATGCCAGTGAGTGCCATCGGCACTGAACTGCAGCCCGAAGGCAGTGACGAAGGCGTCAGAGGAGCCAGATCCCTGCAGCACTAACCCTGCCGGGACACACCACGGCACGTTGCAGCAACATGGCACCAACCTGGCACCACCATGGAACCCATGCAAGCACGTAGTGGCACCGTTGCATCCCCATGGCACAGCTGCATCACTGTGGCACCACCATAGCATGTGTTGGCACTATGGCACTACCATGGGACCACCACGGCAGAGTGTCACGCCGGCACTTCTAGCACCACCGAGGCATTAGTGTCACCGCCGGCCAGGCACCCACCGGTGATGTTGGTGGACTCCAGCAGGTCCAGCTGCAGGAAGGGAGGGTCCGAGGGCAGCCCCGCGTAGGCCTCATCCGGGGGGGCCCAGCCCCGCAGCTCCTGCTCGGTGTCACCGTCGGTGTCACCGTCACCACTGCGGTGCAGCCGGGCAGCGTGGGCAGGGGTCGTGGGCTGTGCCGCGGAGCTGGAGAAGCTACCCTCAGGCAGTGCAGCGATGCCCAGTGGGAGATAGCAGGGGTCTGCCGCGATGGGGGCGGGCACGGGGTCAGGGCATGGGAGACACAGCCCCCCGTGTCACCGGCATTGCCACGGTGCGGGGGGGCATGGTCTCACTTGTCTCGCTTACCGCCGAGGGGAGGCAGTGGGAAGGTGGGGAGGGGGCTGGAAGGGGGCTCTGCTGTGACGGGAGCGGCAGTGGGAGGCTCTGCCGTCAGCGTGGTGGGGATGGATGTCACGTTGTCACCTGTGGTAGGGACAGTCACCACCCTGCCACCGGTGCTGGGGCACCTCCACGATGGAACCGACCCACCGCCCACTGCAGTGGCACCCAATGGCCCCTGACTCACCCACTAGAACACAGGAGCAGCAGGAGTCCCCAGGGCCCTCCACCAGCACCTGCCCCTGCCGGGGGGACGTGGGGGCAACGTGGTCACCACCAGGGTCACCCGCACCTACAAGGACGGTCCCCCAGTGCTACCCAGCTCTCACCTGGGGACAGCCAGTGGCACGGTGAGAGCAGTATGGTGAGCACCAGACACTCAGGCTGGGCAGGCACTGGCAGACGTGGCACGGCCGCGCAGACCAACGCTCCCCCGTGCTGCGCCACCGGCCCTGGTACCGGCACTGCCGGCACGGAGCCGTCTGGCACCTATGGGAGAGAGGGCAGGGGGGTGCTGAGCCCACCTAGACCCCTGCCTACCACCCACAGCCCACCCAGCTGCTCAGCCTCAGGCTCACCGTCGAGCCTTGCGGTAGATGCCACGGCAGTGCAGCCCAGCACCGCGCCGGCTCGGGTTGGTGGGGCTGCGGAAGGCCCACTGGACGCTCTGGGTGCCACAGGGCCCCGGGCACTCTCCCCACGCCGACCACGCCGACCAGCCGCAATGCACTGCCAGCACGAGGGGTACCGGCTCAGCACTGGGGGGATCCCACCACCGCCGACCCCACACCGTCGCGGTGCCACCGCCGCATGCCGGGACCCACCAGTGCAGTCAGGGTCTTGGCGGCAGAGCCGCAGTTGCCCCTCCAGGCAGGTGCAGAGGTGGCAGTTGACCTTCACCAGCTGCCCTGGGTGGTACCGTTGACCCCCGGCCTGGCACGGGCACTGCTGCGGCTTCACGCAATGGCTGATGCCGCCGGGACCCACATCCAGCACTAGGCCTGCTGCGCACCAGCATCCTGCCGTGGGGGACAACTGAGGGGCTGGCTGAGGGTGCCTGGGGGTCCCCAGAGCCCCTCGTGTCCCCCACCCCTCACCAGGGGTGCAGTGCCGGCGATGCTGGCAGCGGGTGCCTGCAGCGAGGTCGGGGCAGGACGCAGGGCAGGGGGCACAGGGCCACGGCTGCAGCCCCCCAGGACAGGAGGAGGTGTTGGGGCAGCCCCCTGAGGTGCAGAGCTCTGGGGTGGGAGGAGTTGAAGTCAGGCCCACGAAGCTCTCCCACCTACTCCTGGAGACCACCCACCCTATAAAGCCCAGCCCTCCCACCAGGGCCCATCCACCCACAGAGCCCACCCATCCCACTGGGACCAACCCCTCCTACTGGAGACCCACCTACCCATGGAGCCCACCCACTCAATGGAGCTCACCTGTCGCAGGAAGTCCACCCACTCACAAAGCACACCTACCCAGGGACCCCTCACCCAATGGAGCCCACCCATCCACAGAGCCCACCCATGCTACCGGGACCCACNTCTGGACGCTGCTGGGGGTCCCAGTGGGTAGGTGGGTGCAGTCCCTGCCGCCGTTCTGGGGGGGTTGGCAGTGCCTTTGCCGCAGCCGCAGCCCCGAGCAGCCCCCCGAGCAGTTGGACCAGGACCCCCACTCGCCCCAGGCCCCATCCACTGTCAGGGGGGAAGGTGTGAGGAGGGGGGCACCTACCTCAAGCATGGGAACCCACCCAGGCACCCCCAAAACCTCTCAACAGTCACATCCACGGGAACCCCAAATCACCCTGGGCACAGGATGCCTTTAGACAGCCCATTGGGTGACCTGGGGGTGTATTGGGGTGCTAGAAAAGATATTAGGGTACTAGAGGGGGGTTATTGGGGTGCTAGAGGAGAAATCAGGGTGTCTTAAACGGTATTGGGGTGGCTTAGAGGGATATCAGGTTGCTATGGGGGATTACGGGGGTATCCCTTGGGGGGGGAAAAGGGAACCCCCAAACCTCCCTGGGTAGCCTCAGCCATGGGAAGCCCCAATACCCCTAGGACATGGGGTCCCCTAACCCCCTGAGCTGCCCCAGACACAGGGACTCTCAAACCCCTCAGCCCAGGGGTAGGACTCCCCAAGTTCCTTGAGCTCCTCACCAGGGCAGGCGAGGCTGAAGCACTGTCTCTCCTCCTCGGCAGCACCATGGCAGCGGTGCAGAATCCCAGGACGGTGCTGATGGCAACCTCGCAAGCGCCGTTGGTGTCCCGGGCCGCAGGAGCGGGTGCAGGACCCCCAGGGGGCCCAGGGCCCCCACACCCCACAGCCACGCTCGTCCTCCCTGCTACTGCAGTCCGGCACCCCGTCACACACCTGCGGCACAGTGGTGACACTGGGCCAGGGCAGCAGTGCGGCACTGTGGCCACGCTAAGCCAGGGATGGCATGGTGGTGCCAGGAGGGTGGGACACCCCCCGTATTCCCCCCAGTACCTGCTGGAAGGTGACACACTCGCCCTCACGGCAGGTGTATTCAGCACAGGGACCCTTGGTCCTGTTGCTGCCACCAGCAAGGATATGGCTCTCTGTGGAAGGGACATGGAGCGGCCATGGCAGGGTTGTCGTGGTTATGTGGCCATGGTAGGGTGGTGATGATGAGGTGGGTGGGGTGACTATGGTGAAGTGGCCATGACAGGGTGGTCATGGTGAGATGACCATGGTGCAGTGGCAATGGTGAGGTAGCCATCATGAGATGGCCATTGTGTGGTGGTCATGGTTAGGTGCCCATGATGGGTCCACAGTGGGTAGGCGTGGTGGGGTAGTTGTGGTGAGGTGACCATGATGTGGTGGCCGTGGTGGGGTGGCTGTCCCCAGCCACATCCCCCCCAGTGCTGCCCACCCCCATCCCAGGGACCTCCTCACCGCAAGTCATCTCATCCTCGTTGCGGGGACAGTCAGTGACACCATCACAGACCCTTGACATGTTCAGGCAGACACCATTGTCACAGGAGAAGTGCCCCGGGCACGGCGGGATGGCCGTGGAGCCTGCACCATGTTGGTGTCACCAGGGATGGGGACACAGGGAGGGACCCCCAAGAGGGCCCCAGTATCCTGGTGTCACCAGTGTCACCCTGCCACAGCTCACCGCAGTGGTCAAGGCTCTCATCGGAGCGGTCACGGCAGTGGGCGATGCCATCACAGAGGTGACCATAGGGGATGCAGCCGGTGCCGTGGGCGCAGGGGAAGTGACCATGCTCACAGCCACTGGAGCAGCCCAACTCATCGGTGCCATCATGGCAATCGGCCTCGCCGTCGCAGAGCCACCCCCGTGGCACACACTCCCCGCTCCCGCAGGAGAAGGCATAGGGGCCACATGGCGCTGGGAACAGTGGTCACCATGGGGTGGCACCCAGGGCACACTTATCCCTGCCATGTGCCACCCCAGTGAAGAGCGTGGTGCTCTTGGAAAACCCCAACATGGCATGGTGGGGTGGTTGTCGTGGGGTGGCCATGGTGACACAGTCATTGCGAATTGGCAATGATGGAGTGGCCATATTGGGGACCCAAACACTCTCACAGTGGGGCACAGAGCCCTGAGGACAAGGGGCTCAGTGATTCCCACCATAGCTGAGGAGGTCATGTTAGGGTGTCCCTGGTGGAGTGACTATAGTGAGGTAGCCATGATGAGGTGGGTGTGGTGGGGTGGCCACGGCTGAGGGTCAGAGCAGTGGGGAGGGCTCCAGCTTCCCCACAGCAGCCCCTCACCAACCTGTTGAGGTGTTGGTGGGTGCTGTGGGCATGGCCACGGGCAGTGCCACTGCACATCCCGCCGGGCTCTCGTCCCAGCCATCGCGGCAGTCAGTGGTGCCATCACAGACCTTGGCCTCACTGATGCAGGAGCCATCAGGGCAGGGGAGCTGCCCCGGGCGGCAAGTTGCCCGCTCTGGGGTGGGAGAGGACATAGTGACTCAGGGCAATGCCAGAGCAAGGCTAGGGGGGCCCCAGGGTGAAAGGGCTTGGCTCCACAGCGGCTCACCAGGGCAAAAGGCCTCGTCGGTGCCATTGGTGCAGTCATGGTGCCCGTCACAGACAGCAGCTGGGGGCTGGCACCGTTCGTCGGGGCACTGGAGGTGTCCAGGGGGGCAGATGCAGCCACGCTCATCACTGAAGTCACCACAGTCATCGTGGCCATCGCAGCGCTGGGGATATGGCACGCAGCGGCCCACCGCGCACCGGAACTCACCCATTGCACACCACGGGCTGCAGCCTGGGGGGTGGCTGTCAGGGACTCCCATGTGGGACAAGGACACCCCACTCTGGGATGGGGGCTCAGGACTCTTCATCATGGGACATAGGTCCCCCAGGGTATGAGGCTCAGGCTTTCTCACCAGGGGTCACAGAGCCCCACGGACAAGGGGCTCAGGGACCCCCGCTATGAGGCAGAGACTTCCAGGCATTGGGGATTCAGGATCCTTGCCATGGGGCACAAATCTCTAGGGTTGGGGGACTCAGACCCCCCTGCTGTGGGGCATAGACCCCCAGGGTTGGGGGTCTCAGGACCCCTTATCATGAGATACAGACTCTCAGGGTTGGGGGGCTCAGGGACCCTCTCCACGGGTCACAGACCCCATCTGCCATGAGGCACAGCCCACCAGCAACCCACTGCTGCTGCTCAGGGACACCCACACTCTCCAGGAGGCCCATGGGGCAGCTATGGAACAGCAATGGGGCAGCCATGGGACCACTCGCCTGCCTCGTCCGAGTCGTCGCCAAAACCGCAGTCGAGGTCTCCGTCGCAGACCCTCTGTGAGGGCAGGCAGCGACCACTGGCGCAGCTGAACTCGGGGGGCAGGCAGGCTCCGGGAGGACAGTCGGCCTCGTCGGAGCCGTCGGGACAGTGGGTGACGCCATCGCAGCGGCCACCCCACGCCAGGCAGTGCCCGTCGGCGCAGCGGTGCTGGTGCCGGGCGCAGCGCGGGGCGCAGGCCTCGTCCGAGCCGTCGGCACAGTCTTCCTCGTCGTCGCAGAGCCACGCACCCGGCACGCAGCGCCCATCCGAGCGGCACGAGAACTCCCCTGCGGCACAGCGCGATAACGGTGGGCACGGCTCCGGCCATGAGGGGCAACGCCAGCGACCAGCCACGCACGTGCTGCCGGGACGGCGACGGCTCAGCCCCGGAGGGGTTCCCCACGGGGGTGGTGACACCATCGTGGTGGGTGTCGGCGGGTGGCGGTGCCAGGGGGTACCCACCAGTTCCTGCAGTCCTGCTGCACCATGGCACCGTCTGGGAAGGAGAAGCCATCCCAGAAGCAAGGGCACTCATCGGGGTCCAGGCAGACACCATCTGCCACAGGGAGGGAAGGAGGACTCAGCCCCAGAGCAGACCCACGCCAGCCCCACAACACCCTCATAACATCCCAATGCCAGCCCCACACCTGCCCCACTCCTCACCGTGCAGGACTCTCCCCGTGGGGCAGAAGCATCCTTCCAGGCAGGTCATGTCCCGGCAGTGCTCAGGGGGCTCCTGGCCGAGGCTGCGGCAGGTTGGGGGGCAGGGAGGGCCGCAGGGGCTGTACTCCAGGCCTCCATCACACTGCAGGGCTGCAGGTGGGGGTCAGGTAGGGTTGGGACACCCCACAGCCACCCAGCCTCATATCATCCCCACAACGGGTCCTCCCCTCCCACCCTGGGATCCCAGACTCCCAAGACCACCACCAAAGCCAACCCCCAGCACAGCCCATGGGGGTCACAGCCCGACCACCAGCCTGGACCCCACGCCCAGCTTCCACCGGGGTCTGGTGATGGTTCCGGTGACTCACGGCACAGCTCTTGGCTCCGCCATCGGATAGGAACCCCACGGCGACCGCACTCCTCGGCGTAGGTGGCAATGGCCGTGCACAGGCACTCGCAGTCCCCCCCGGAGTCACAGCTGCCGGTGGGTACCAGATTGGTGGGATGGGGGTGGCAGGAACTCCCCCTCTAGGCTCCGGGACTCCCTATCCCACCACCAGCACTTACCCACAGGCATCGAAGACACACCAGTCATAGAAGCGCTGGCACGGCACCGTGTCATGGCACGGGGCAAAGAGCCGCTGCCGGAGGATGCTACAGCGCTGACGAGCCCATGGCGCGCGGTGGGGGTTTTCCTGGGGGGGCAGTGAGGCCGTCAGACACCTAGTGCCCCGTTGTCACCACCTCCACAGGTTCCCCGTCCTGCTCCGTACGGTGCAGGGGTGCCTGGCGTCGGTGCCGTCGACCTCGGGGCAGAGCAGGCTGAGGCGCCAGGAGTTGCCGAAAAGCTCGGCGGTTGGTTCCAGTACCCCTTGACGGCTGGAGAAGTCGTTCTCAGCATCACCGTCAAAGTTGCCGCAGAGCCCAGCCACGCGGCCCCGGTGCTGTGGCTCCAGCCGGACGTACACCCGTGTGCCTGAAGCGGCATAGCACAGCCACCATGGCATGGGGGCTTGGCACCAGCAGCCCACCACAGCATAGTCACCATGGTAGGGTGCTCAACATTGGTGACCCGCTGTGGCACGGCCAGCTCACTATGGCACTCAGCACCAGCGCTTCACCATGGCATGGCTGGCACAGCACCAGTGGCATTCTGTGGCATGGCCAGCATGGCACAGTGCTCGTGCCACCCCAGTGACCCCTTGCCCTCGCCGCATGTCTCACCTCCGTCCCAGAGCACAGCCAGCCCCAGGCGGGAGAGGAGGAGGAGGAAGAGCCCAGTGCGCTCCAACACCAGCCCGGTGCCACTGTAGACTTTGGGGGGTCGCACCGAGACCCCGTTCACTGTCACGTCCCTTCCTGCCAGCAGCACCAGCTGTCAGCGGTGGCGACCCCTCGGAACGTCCCCATCCCCGTCCCCATGTCCCCTCACCCCGCAGCATGTGCACCACGGTGTTGCCCATCACCACCACCACCGACTTGGTGCAGGTGAGGCCACTGACACCACAGGGCACGTTCTCGGCGGTGACGGCAAAGAGCCCAGAGGTCTCACGGGCCAGCAGGTACTCGCAGTCCCCGGGGAAGGTGAAGGCTCTGCCATCAAACGTGACGTAGTGAGGGTCCCCCGTGGCCGTGCACATCCCCACGCACTCCTCCTGTCCACAGTGCCACCGCTGCTGCCGGCACACGCTGACGGGAAGGGACCAAGCTGAGTACCAGCACAGCCATCGCCATGTCCCCAAGAAAGGGTTGAAAGGGTCTGAGGGTCTCTCTGGGGGTCCCTGGTGAGGCCTCACCAGGTGTTGCAGTCACGAGTGATGGTGGCATTGGGTGGGTACAGCTGCCCGCCGTGGGTGCAGGGACACTCATCCGGTGACACACAGCGCCCGTCCTGCTGGCACGAGACCCAGTGGTGAGCATGGGCTGGGTGGCACTCCACAGGGCATGGAAGGGAGGGGGCTCTAGGACACCCCAGCAGAAGGGCTGGGACCCCGCAGTGCCCCTGCCAGAACTTCACATCCCATATCCCCCATGACCCCTGTCTCCTGGTCCTCAGTCCCCTGGTTCACCACACCCAGCTCCCCCGTGACTCCTGATATCCTGTGTCTTCCTCCCCAAGCCCCCCAGGACCCTCGGTCCCCCTGGGCAGCAGGTTCCCCACCAGGAAGACAGTGCCAGGGGGGCAGATGCAGCTCTCGGCAATGCCGGTGCAGGTGCCGTTGGGCTCGGTGCTGTCGCAGCGCCGCAGGCAGGACCCTGGAGAGTGGACCATTCCTCCAGGGCAGAACGCGGCCATGGGACAAGGAGCTTCGGCACAGCGCCACGTTCCGCCGGCACAGACACTGCAGGGGGCACACAGTGAGGGCAGAGCCATCGCAACCCCAGCCAGCCCCATGCCAGGGCTTTGGCATTCCCATCCCATCCCATACTGTCCTGTCCTATCTCATCCTATTCTGTCCCCCCCATCCATCCCACCACATTCCAGCCTGTCTCACCCTGCCTCAGCCAATTCCATCGTGTCACATTCCACCCCATCCCATTCTACCATTTCTTCTCTCACCATTCTGTCTTCCAAATCTATCCCAACACATCCTGTCTCATCACATCCCCTCCTGTCCCATCCTATCCTGTCTCATCCAGTTCCATCTCATCCCATCCTGTCCCATCCCACCCCACCCCATCCACCCTATTCTGTCCTACACTATCCCATCTGCCTCACGCAGTTCCATCCTGTTCCATCCCATCCGCCCTGTCCCATGGCACGCCATCCCACCCCATCTCATTCAATACCATTCCAACCCATCCATCCTGTTCCGCCCTATCCTGTCCCATCCCATTCCTGTCCCATACTGTCCTGCCCCATCTTACTAAATCCATCCCATCCCCATGCCCTCACTTCCCCTCCCCTCCTACACAAAACCCCTCCCCAGCAGACATGTCCCTGGGCTCTGCCACCCCCGGAACTGGCTCCCCCCCAGCCATGCCGTGGGGCCAAGAATTCTTCCTCGGTGGCACCGTTGCCCCGTGCCCAGGACATCCGATGAAAGCCACCTATCCCGCAGTGCCAGCAGAACGGGCCGTAGGGGGATTTCATCAGACGTCACCGCCACGCCTCCACGTCCTGCGGCACCCCATCAGCGTCCCCGAGTCCCCCTGCCTGTCCCCCGACACCCCACAGACACCTGCCGGGCCACGCACCAGGTGTTGCAGCCACGGCGGATTCGGCTGCCGGGCGGATGGAGCTGGGTGCCACGGCGGCAAGGGCAGGCGCTCGGAGGAACACATTGCCCGTCCTCGGCCAGCACCAGCCCGGCTGGGCACTGGCAACCAGGGACACAGAGACCGGCCAGCTCCGGGCAGGAGCTACTGGCCATGTCCAGCCGCAGCTCGGCACAGCTCTGGCCGCAGGGATGGCCACACTCCTGGTACAGCTGTCCCCCTGTGCATGGCACAGCTGTGGGGACAGGAGTGAGGATGTCACTGAGGGTGGCAGAGCCCTAAACAGTGTCCCCTGGCATCTGGTGGCACCATCACATCCTGTCCCATATCTCCATCTCCATCCCATTATCATCCCATCTCCATCCCCATCCCTTCCTATTCATCCTGTCCAACTCCATCCTTCCCATCCCACCCTGTCCTGTCCCACCCTACTCCATCCATCCCATTGTATCCCACCCCATCCCAACCCCAACCTATTTCTTCTGTCCTGTCTCATTCATCCCATCCCACCCATCTTCCACTGTCCCTCACCGCAGAAGCTCTGGTTCCTCCAGGAGAGCTCTGTCCCTTCCCTAGCACACTCCCAGGCGTAGGCAGCCAGCACTGGGCACAGGCACCACTGCCCATCCTGGCAGGCGCAGACCTCGGCCAGGCACAGCTCCAGGAATGGTTCCAGATCCACCACCTGGTGACAGGGCTGGGGTGGGATGGGCACATCAGCTCACAGCGCTGGGCACCAAGCACTGGACACCAGGCACCTGTCACTGGGCATGTGTTTGTACGGCCTGGATGGGTCCACTTGGCACCTGGAAGGTGGCACCACGCAGGACGGCACAGGAGGCCTCGGCCAGCTCCCGGCGCCCAGGGAAGGCATCACAGGGCTCAAGGGGGAAGGGGCTGAGTGCGGGGCAGTGCCCAGACGCCCGATAGGCATTGGCGAAGGCGGTGACACCATTCTCCACGTCACCCGCCGGCGTGGTGAACTCATCCTGCTGCTTCCAGTTGTAGGTGCCACAGAGACCTCGAACCTGCCACCACAGCACAGGGATCAGGAGACATCCTGCTGGATCCCATCAGATCCCACCGGATCCTGCCACAGCACAGCCAGGAGCAGGGCTCACCTTGCCAGCGAAGGAGGGCTGAAGGGTGATGTAGGTCATGGGGGTCTCCAACCCCCACAGGACATGGGCCCCAAAGGTCTGGAGCAGCAGAAAGGAGGAGGAGGCACGGCGGATGCTCAGCTCAGCACTGGCAAAGGGCAGTGTCACCTCCCGCCCATCCACTGTCACCTCGCCTGTGCCAGGAGAGCACGGAGATGTCAGGGGACAGCCAACAGACTACCACCATGAGGAGAGCAGGCCCCTCTGACCAGCACCCAGCACCCCACCACATGTGATGATGGTCCCTGCTGTCACCTGTGCCACGGAGGCGGGCAGATGTCCGGTGGCCACTGACAGATAGGGACCGGTGACAGACGAGGGGCTGTTGGCCATTGCAAGCCTCATGCTCAGCTGTGATCAGCAGCTGCCCCTCCACGAAGTCCTGAGGGGGCAGAGACGTTGGTAAGCCCCCATGGGCAGGTTCCCACCACCGCAGCCAGCACCATGGCCACCACCGTGGCCACCCTCACCTGCACCAGCGTGTGGGCACAGGTGCCCAGGAAGGAGAAGCGTCGGCGGTCGAAGGTGACATAGTGCTGGCCTCCCAGCACCACACATTCCCCTGGGCACCGATCCTGACCACAGAGCCAGCGCCCGCCCTGGCATGTGCTGCCGGCACAGGCGGGAATGCTGGAGTCACCAAAGAGGGGCACACCATGGTCTCCTGCCTCTTGTCCCGACCCTAATAACTGGCAGTGTGCCCCATCAGGCTGCTGGGTGCTGGTGTGAGGGTCACAGGTGGGTGCAGGGAACCCAGCATGGTGGTGCTGGATGCAGCCCCAGCAATGGCTTACCAGGAATGGAGGGGACATGCTAGGGATGTGGGACAATGCACCAGGAATAGGGACACTGGGAATGGGGGACAATGGGAATTGGGACATGGGGGACACACTGGGCACACGGGTGGAGGCATTGGGAGCAGGGCCCAGCAGCACGGGGCCGGTGCCATGCTCACCAGTGGTTGCAACGCTGGCGGATGCTCTGCCCTGGGCCGTAGCGCTGGCGACGGTAGTGGCAGGGACAGGCGTCGGGGGGCACACACTGCTTCCCATCCCAGTAGAGCCCCGGTGAGCACTCACAGCCACCAGCGCAGTCATGGTGGCATGGCCCTGACTCGGTGCTGCCCACAGCACTGGTCACGGTGCTGGTCACGATGTCACAGCTGGCAGGGCACGAGGAGACGCAGTCGGAGAACCTCTGCCCTGTGCCACAGCCACGCTCTGCCGGATGGACACCGCCGTCAGTGCCGGAGGAATCGGCACCCTTCAAGGGGGCACAAAGACATCAGGGTGCATGGGACTGAGGGGTGCAAGCGGAAACCTTTGGGGTGCACCCAACTGATGAGAGCATGCACAAACCATTGGGGTGCACAGGACCAAGGGGGGTACAGAGGAGCCTTTGGGGCGCACATGATCAATGGAGGCATGCACAAGAAATTGGGGTGCATGCAATTGAGGGGTTTACCCAGCTGGGGAGAACCCACACAAGCCTTTAGGGTGTACAGGATCTTGGAGTGCAGAGAAGACATTGGGGTGCAAACAGAAACCTTTGGGATGCACCTAAATGATGCATGCACAATGAGCCTTTGGGGCACACAGGACCAATGGGTGCAGCCACA
Organism: Galbula dea; assembly: GCA_013399015.1. Lineage (NCBI taxonomy): Eukaryota > Metazoa > Chordata > Aves > Piciformes > Galbulidae > Galbula > Galbula dea. The sequence goes on from VWZX01007833.1 coordinate 152,982, forward strand.
AGACATTGGGATGCACAGGGCTGTGGGGTACACACAGCCAATGGGCACACACACCAGCTTTTGGAGTGCAGGGGACCAAGAGGTGCCCCCAGAAGCTGCTGGTGCCAGAGCCCCCCCATGTCCATACCACAGAAGCCAGGCCTGCGCCAGTCGATGTGGGTCTGGTGCCAGGCACAGTCGCGGGCATAGGCAGCAAAAGTGCTGCAGACAGCAGAGGGTGGCGAGGGCCTGGCAGCACCCTCCTGGCACCACAGCTCCAGGCACGCCGTGTAAAAACCTCCAGGGTCGACCTGGCACAGAACGAGTAAGGGAGGGTGGTTTGGCCAGTATCCCCTGGTATCCCCTGGCACCTCTTGCCACCCCGCGGCACTCACTCACCTCATGGTGGCACTGGCGGAAAGGCTCAGCCAACAGCTTGCCGCAGACAGTCTCGGCCGCTCGCTGAACCACAGCACCTGCAGCACAGCCAGGACCAAGCTCTGCCACGTCCCTGCAGTTGGGCTGAGCCAAGAGGAGGAACCCTCAGAGCCAGGGTAACCCTCAGGGACCCCCAACCCGACACAAGGGTCGGCAGCCTCAACCACTACCCCGGTACCAGCTCTGCCCTGGTACCTCCAAACCGTTGACTAGGATCTTCCAGGAGTTGCCAAAGCTGGAGGCAAAGGTGGCCACATCCCCCCCTGGGCGCTGAAAATCGTCTAGGGGCACAGAGAGGGCTGGAAGTGGCACGCGGCCACAGCACAGCCCTGGAGACGGTGGTGGCCTTGCCAGCCAGGTGTTGCTCACCAGCAGGGTCATCATTGTAGGTGCCGCAGAGCCCTCGCGTGCCACCCCACAGCTCAGCCTCCACCATCACAGTGACTGCCTGGTGCCCGTCCGAGGCCACGCGCACACCCAGCCCGCTCGCCACGGTCACCCAGTCACCCAGCCACGCTATGCTGATCCCTGCAGGCACCACAGCAGGTGGATCGGCACAGCACGGTGCCGGATGGCCACGGGGATAGGGACCCAGGAGCCAAGGGTGGGTGGCAGCAGGGATCAGAGCCTCTCTCCACCCTCACCGTTACGCAGATATGGTTGTCCCACCGGCACTGCCACACCGTTCACCGAGACGTTCCGACCCCGGGATGTCACCATGTCCATGCCAAAGGTCATGTGCAGTGCCTGTGGCACCATGCGGTCAGCTGGGGCCAGGGCCAGGGCCAGTCACTTGCGGCGTGTGCCCAGGCCACCAGGACCGTGGGCAGCCCAGAGACACCACGGCCACACCACAGGACCAAGCCATGCCATGAGGACAGCCGATGGTCCCCCCCAGAGTGACTGGTGACTGTCCATAGAGGACTAGAGACCACAGCCAGGCTCCTTGCCCCCTTCCCCACAACCACCCCCAGTATGGTACCCGGTGCTCGCCGGCAGCCATGGAGATGGCCCAGGTGCCGTCAGTGGCAGTGGCCAGGCTGTAGATGCACTCGCCGGAGAAGTGAAAGTGCTTCCCATCAAAGGTACGGTACCGAGACCCAGCCCAAGCCTGGCAGCTGGCTGAGGGACCCTGGTGATGGATGGCTGCTCCTCGTGGTGGCCACAGTGACAAGTCTCCTGTGCAGGGGAGGTGACACCACCTGGAACCTTCAGGAACCCCTCCAGAAACCCCCGGAATCCACTAGAACCCCTGGGATCTCCCATGAAGCTCTCTGGAACTCCCCCTGGGATCCCCCCTGGAGCTGCCTGGGACCTCTCATGGAATCTCTGGAACCCACCTTGGGATTCCCTCCAGAATCCCTCTGAATCCCCTTGGAACCCCCTAGAACTCCCTGGGATCTCCCATGGAACCCCTTGAAACCCCCACGGATCCCACCCAGGATCCCCTCAGATCCCCCAAGACCCACCGGTGAGGGGCAGGCGGGTGCAGGCCAGGCAGTGCTCACTGGAGCCATTCCTCCAGCTGTGTCCCCAGGGCTGACGGCAGCACTCGTCCAGGCTCATGACAGTGAGGTTGTGGCTGCCAGTGACATCCTGGCACTGCCATGTGCCATAGCACTGCCCCAGGGAGCCTTCACCTGGCACAGAGACAGGAATTATCATAGAATTATGGAATTTAGTTGGAAGAGACCTTTCAGATCATGAAGTCCAGCCAGTAAGCAGCACTGCCAGGTCACCACTAACCCATGTCCCTCAGCACCACATCTCCATAGCTTTTTGAGCCCTCCATGGATCATAACTCCACCACTGCCCTGGGCAGCCTGGGCCAGGCCACAACAGCTTTTTTAGGGAAGAAATTGTTCTTCATTTCCAACTTAAATCTCCCCTGGAACAACCTGAGGCTGCTTCCTCTCATCCTGTCACTTGTTCCTTGGTAGAAGAGCCCATGCCCCACCTGGCTCCAGCCTCTTGTCATGGAGTTGCAGAGAGTGAGGTCTCCCCTGAACCTCCTCGTCTCCAGACTAACCAAGCCCAGTTCCCTCAGCTGCTCTTCACAACACTTGTGCTCTAGGCCCTTCCCCACCTTCCTTGCCCTTCTCTGGACACACTCCAGCACCTCAGTGTTCTTCTTGGAGTGAGGAGCCCAAAACCAACCCCAGAATTCCAAGTATGGTCACCCCAGTGCCCAGGCCAGGAGGATAATCCCTGCCCTAGTCCCGCTGAATCCACACTGGTGCTGATAATCATCTCCAGCCAGCAGCAGTTACCATACCAGGTGCCAGGTGTATAGCACAGTTGTGCCACCAACACCCTAACCCCTACCTTCAGTGCAGTAGGCCCCACTCCAACCCTGGCAGCAGGCGAGCACCGTGCGGTTCCACACCACTGGCCGCATCTCAGGGGGTCTGTGGATGTCAGGGAGACCCTTGGCATCAGGGTTGGTGGTGCCAGGATGGTTGTGCATGTGACACAGGAGATGGTTAGCCCCTTCCAGACCCTCCACCCCTAATGCTCACCGGTAGATATAGCACAGAGGGTTGTTGGAGCCAAGCTGTGGCTCACCACGGTGCCCACCGTAGACCTGCCGCATGCGGTCGCGATCGAGCCGCCATCCCGCCAGGCTATAGTGGTAGAGGCTGGCACATGGCACTGCATCCTCCAGCCGTGGAGTCACCTCCTCCTCCGCCGTCACCTCCACTGTCTGCTCACACCATCGCCTGCAGTGGTACCATGGTCACCACCATGGCACCACGGTCACTACAGTGGCACCACATCACCGCCATGGCACTGCACCTACTGTGCCATGGCCTCCCCTGTACCCACCACTCACCCAGTAGCTGCTTCCACCGAAGCCACGCAGAGAAGGAGGTAAGCCATGAGCCCAGCAGCCAACCCTGGCACCACGGCCATGCCACCACCGTCCACTGAGCACCTTGGCAGAAGGTGACTGGATGTTAACCACATCCAATACAGGTGTCCCCACGGTCAGAGACACCCGGAATGTGTCAAGGTGTCATGACAAGGACATGGGGACACCTCAGAGCACCCCAAGATGGAGGTCACCTCCTACTCCACCACCTCTTACCCCATTCTGTCCTGGGCTGGCTCTGGCACCGTCGCGCTCCAGGGTTTTATGGGGTGGGATAGGAGCAGCTACGGGGCTGCTGATTGGGCCCAGCTGCCACTTTGGGGGTTGAGGGAGGACACAGGGACAATACCCCATCCCCCATGTGTCCGTCACCATGGCAGAGCTCTTCAGCATTGCCACCAGGGAAGGGGACACCGGATCCTGCATCCGGCACATCCTGGTGGGAGAGGGGGATTACGGACACAGATTTGACCTCCCCATGTCCTGGTTCTGTTTGTTACCCATCCCCCC
>VWZX01007833.1:165577-176152 GCA_013399015.1 Galbula dea
GGGGGGTGGTTTGCGGGGGGGGCGGGGGGGGGGGGGAGGCCGCGCCCGCCGCCTGACGTCATCCGCCAGCATTACGACGTCATTGTGTCGCGGGACGAGCGTTCGCCTGTGAGTGTCCCCCCGGGAGGTGGCTCCGGGGCCTGGCCGGAGGCGGGGGGAGGGATCACGGTGAGGGGTCCGGTCGCGGCNTGAGAGGGTGGAGAGCGAAACGTTCCCGGGTCGTTAGGAACGGGATCGGGGCGGGAAAACCGCTGGAGCGGGGGTGGGGGGAGGCCGTGGCAGCACTACGCCGGCAGCGTTGGGGATTCTTGGGCTGTGAGCGGCTTTGGGGACCGGGATTGGGTTCGGAGCCCCCCCTCCCCCCCGCCCTGGCTCTTAACTGCGGGGTGTCCGCGGTAGGGTTCGCTGGGGGTGCGAGGCCTTGCCCGTGCCCCTGTCCGGTCCACCGCTGATGGATGCGCCAGGCCCAACACCGGCCCCAGGGAGTGACGTGGCTCCGTTACAGAGGGACACAAAGCGCTGGTAAAGCTGCTGGCCACGGGATGGGCAGTGCCTGGTGGCACCTAAAGGGCGGGGGGTGGCTAACGAGGCCTCGTAGGGTGCAGAGCTGAGTCCCTGGGACTTGCTCCTGTATGGAGTGTCTACACTGGAACACCCTGAACCCTCATCACGGCATAGTGCTGAGGAGGGATCCCATTACGGTGAAGAGATCCCAGTCCTGGGGAGGGATTTCGCTGCAGGAAGAAATCGCAGCGCTGGCAGGGATCTCGCTGTCAGAGAGGGACCCCAGTGCCATGGCGGCATCCGAGTACCGTGGTGGGATCCCAGCCAGCTCCCTCCCAGTGCTTGTAGCTCCATCCAAATTCCAAACCCAGTTCTAATGGAGCCCAAGCATTGCTCTAAGCATTCAAAGGGCATTTTGAGAGCGCTGTGGAATAGGAAGGGGTGACCCTCACATCTCCACAGCACTGGCTGCAGTAACTACCGGTCTCTGTGGCAAGCAGTGCCAAGGCCTCTCAGCCTGGACTACAAATCCCATTAGCGCAGCGTGAGGGGAAGGTTGGCTGAAAACAGAGCAAATCCGGGCAGAGTCTGGGCTAAGGCCTTCCTTTCCCCTAAAACACCAGGGAGGAGGAGGAGGAGGAGGAGGAGGAGGGCTGTGGGCAGCGGCTTCCCCTCCCGCCTCACCAACTCATCTCTCTCTCTCCCAGGGCCCCGCAGCAGCCATTTGAGGAAGTCTTGGCAGATCGGAAGGCGAGGGGAAGGGAAGGAGGTCCACGGCCCCACGCCCTGCTCGCAGCCCATGTCCTCTCCCCTCACCACGTGGCCCCGAGGGACACCATGTCTGCGGGGGGAGCACCCCAGGTACGAAGCGGGGGGGATCCCCTGCTCCTCCTCCATGCCCTGGTATCTTTTAGAGGGAGGTCTGTGGGGATTTCCCAGGGAGTGGAAGCTCTTCAGCTGCTTTTCTCCTCATCCTCTGGCCCCTGATGAGCTATGCTGGCCCCAGGCAGGATTTTCTTTTCTTGGAAGTTGGTGCTTTTTGAGATGGTGGGAGCGTGGGTGGGCACTGTGGGTCTGCTCCTGCTCCCGTCGAGCTCTGGAGGGGTTTTGTGGGGGAACATGGCTGGTTTGGGATCAAGTTTCCTAGGAAAAGCCACTTAGGCTCCTTATGGGATTGCCCCTGTGTGTCTCAATCCCAGCTGCGGTGGGAGTGGGGACGGGCAGTGACCCCAGGGTGAGATACCCTGTTGGGGGACCAAGGGATCTCTGAAGACAAGGATGGGGAGTGAATGGCTTTGGCTCTGAGAGTGACAGGGAAACCAAGGCCTGGAAAGCAGGAGGTGTCCCCTTGAGCCCTGCCCTGCCCACAGCTCCCTGCTCCAGCTCCTTTCCTGATGGATCTGAGCTCAGAGGAGAACACTTCTGCGGTGATCCCATTGAGCCAGGGTCCTGTTAGTTCCTGAGTTCAAGTTCAAGGGGTGCAAGGGCTGTCTGAGGGCACTGGGCAAGGTCACAGGGAGCCCACCCCTGTCCATGGCTCGCTGAGTCCCAAAGGTGAAGACCAAAGCTTAAGACAATCTTTTCCGTAGTCCTGCTGGCCAAAGAACCCAAGAGACGAGCCCAAAAAGAGCCCTGGCGACATGCTGAACGGTGTCTCCTCCATCCCGGAGCAGCCAGCCCATGCCCTGAACCTGCTGCCATACCCACGGCTGAGCGAGGCCCCGAGAGCTGGGCATGGGCTGGATGCCACTGGCAATGAGATCCCTGCTGACCCCTGCACAGGTGGGAATGCGGCACCGTTGTGCTGGAACCTTCTAGGTGTGGGGTGGGATCATGGGGTGGGAATGCTGCAGAGAGGGGCAGGGTGGAGGAGCGAACAGGCACTAGGATTGCCTTGTGTCTTGTCATGGAATCATAGAATCATTCAGGTTGGAAAAGACCTTTCAGATCCTTACGTTCAACTGCTACCCAGCACTGCCAGGTCACCACTGACCCATGGCCCTCAGCACCACATCTCCATGATGGTGACTCCACCACTGCCATGGGCAGCCTGGGCCAGGCCATGACAACCCTTTGGGGGAAGACATTGTTCTTCATCTCCAACCTCAGCCTCCCCTGGCACAACCTGAGGCTGTTTCCTCTTGTGTTCCTTGGGAAAAGAGCCCAATCCCCACCTGGCTCCAGCCTCCTCTCAGGGAGTTGGAGAGAGTGAGAAGGTCTCTCCTGAGCCTCCTCCAGGCTAAGCAAGCCCAGTTCCCACAGCTGCAATTCACCACACTTGTGCTCTAGACCCTTCCCCACCTTCCTTGCCCTTCTCTGGACACACTCCAGCACCTCCATGTCCTTCTTGCAGTGAGGAGCCCAAAACAAAACCCATGATTCTAGGTGTGGCCTCCCCAGTGCCCAGGCCAGGAGGACAATCCCTGCCCTGGTCCTGCTGCCACACTAGTGCTGACCCAAGCCCGGATGCTCTTGGCCTTCTTTCCCACCTGGGCACTCTTGCTGCCTCCTCTTCAGCCACTCTCAACCAAACTGCCCAGGTTCTCTTCCCCCAGGCAGTTTCCAGCCACTCTGCCCCAAGCCTGGAGCCTTCATGGGGTTGTTGTGACCAAAGGGCAGGAGCCAGCACTTGGCCTTGTTGAACCTCATCCCATTGCCCTCAGCCCATGAATCCAGTCTGGCCAGATCCCTCTGCAGAGCCTTCTGCCCTGCAGCAGATCAACACTCCCGCCCAACCTGGTGTCATCTGCCAACTGTCTGAGGGTGCCCTTGATACCCTGATCACGATCAGTGATGAAGATAGGAAACAGAACTGGCCCAGTACCGAGCCCTGGGGCCTGAGTTTCCACTGAGATGAAAGAAGCACCTTCAGGCCTCGTTAATTTTGACTAATTGGGTGAATTAAGGGCAGGGTGATGCCAACAGGCTTTGTGGTGACCAGCCCTTGTCCCTCATCCCAGGCTACAGGTTCTTCAAGCCTGGAGGCCTCTTTGGCATCAAACCTCCGGAGCAGGCATACGGTGATGGGAGGACAATGCAGGAGGAGAGCAAGAGTCTGGTTGGAGCCTGTGCTGGTGAGTGCTGCAGGAGAGAGGGGGACCGCTGGCTTGGGAGCCTCCTGCTGGGGGTAGAGGCCATTTTGGGCCAATTTGCAGGCATTTTGGGAGAGTTAGTTGCTAATTTAAGCCAATTTTTGGCCATTTTAGCCAGTATGGCCTTTTGACCCAGTTCATGCCCATTCTGGGCAACTTTGGGGCTATTCTGTGGCAGTTTGTGGCCATTTTGTAGTCATTATCAGCCAGTTTCCCATCCTTCTGAGCCAGTCTGCCACCACTTTGAGCCAGTTGTTGCCATTTTGTGGAAGTTTGACCCAGTTTGCTGCCAATTTTTGGCCGGTCTGCAGCTCTTCTGAGCCAGTTTGCTGCCATTTTGTGGCCATTTTGGCCCAGTTTGTGGCCAGTTTTTGGCCATTCTGGGCCAGTTTGCAGCCATTTTGGCCCAGTTCCTGGCAGGTTTTTGCTGTTGCACTGCCTCCAGCGCTGCTGTCGGTGAGTTGGGTAGGGAGGACCCTGATCCTTTCAGGAGTGCCAAGCTGATTTAGCTGTGGGCTCTCCCTGCAAGGAGCAGGGGGTTGGACTCAATGATCCTTAGGAGCCAACTGGAGATGTTCCATGACAGACTCTGAAATCAACCTTTGACTTCTTTTGCCACCTAGTTGAGCCTGGGCCAGTGAGCAAAGTGGAGCAGCCTGAGGAGAAGCCTGATATTGGTGCTGGCTCCCTGGAGCTGTATCCAACTGCTGCCGGCAGCTCCAGCCGCTGGTTCCACGGCGGGCAGCGGGCACCGGAGCGGACGGGCGCAGAGCGAGATGCTGGCACCGGTGCTGCCACCCTCAGCCCTCTCCCCTCCCGGGTGACCTGCTGGGTGCCCCAGCTTGGTGCTGGCCCTTTCCGCTGCGCCCAGTGTGGCAAAGGCTTCCGGCAGAAGCAAAGCCTCATCACCCATGAGAGGATCCACACTGGGGAGAAGCCGTACCGGTGCGGGGACTGCGGGAAGAGCTTCAGCCAGCGCCCCAATCTCCTCACCCACCGGCGGGTGCACACCGGGGAGAGGCCCTTCCCCTGCACCCAGTGCGGCAAGAGTTTCAGCCAGAAGGCCAACCTGTTGGCCCACCAGCGCATCCACGCCGCAAACCAGAAGGCGCTTGAGGGGGGCGAGCAGGAGGATGGCAGCGGCGGTCCTGGCAAGCCAAAGGTGCGGTCACAGCCGCGGAGTTACCAGGATGACAGCCCCTTCGTGTGCCCCGAGTGCGGCAAGAGCTTCCGGCAGAAGCCCAACCTCATCACCCACCGGCGCATCCACACAGGCGAAAGGCCCTTCACCTGCTTCCTCTGCGGCCGCAGCTTCAACCAGAAGACCAACCTGGTCACCCACTACCGAGTGCACACCGGGGAGAGGCCCTTTGCCTGTGCCCAGTGCGGCAAGCGCTTCACCCAGAAAACCAACCTAGTCACCCACCAGAGCACCCACACGGACCTGCGGCCCTATCCCTGTGGGCAGTGCCAGAAGTGCTTCAAGGACAAGGTGTCCCTCAAAGCCCACCAGAAGACCCATGCCCCACGGCAGCGGCGCTGTCCTGGCCGTGGCCTGGTCCCTCCAGTGCCCTATGGCACTGCCCCCACACTGCTGCCCCCTGGGGGGCCCGAGGCAGAGTCTTCCTTCAGCCCCATGGCGCCGCTACCCATCCAGAAGATGCCAGAGGGCCAAGAGTTGTACTCGTGCGCGGAGAAGAGCTTCACCTCCAAGGATCCTCTCCTGCCCCCCCAGCCACCCACTCTGGGCGAGCAGACCTTCCCCTGCGCCCAGTGCAGCGAAGGCTTCTGCCAGAAGGTGACTCTCCTCCGGCCACAGCAGGCCGAGGCTGCTGGGACCTGCCCCACAGCCTTCAGCCATGGCTCCCACCTCCTGGGGCATATTGGGGGGCAGCCTGGCCTGGGTGACGCCACCTCCCCGACCCCTCCGGCACCTGGGGCCGAGAAACCCTTCATCTGCAACCAGTGTGGAAACAGCTTCGGCCTCTGGCTCTCGCTCGTGGCCCACCAGAAGAGCCACAGTGGGCAGAAGTCCTACCCGTGCCCCGAGCACGAGAAGAGCTCCGGTGACGAGCTGTCCCCCAAAGATGCCGCCGAGAGGCTGGTGGAAGGCCGAGTCTGGCTCTGCCCCGAGTGCGGGAGGAGCTTCCCTCAGTACGAGCCCCTGGTGAAGCACCGGCAGAACCACCGTGGCAGAGGGCCCTACCGCTGTGACGTCTGCGGCAAGAGGTTCAGCCTGAAGACCAACCTGGTGACCCACCAGCGCATCCACACGGGTGAGCGACCCTTCACCTGCGGGGTCTGCGGCCGACGCTTCAACCAGAAGGGCAACCTGGTCACCCACTACCGCACCCACACTGGCGAGCGGCCCTTCGCCTGCACCCAGTGCGGCAAACGCTTTGCCCAGAAGCCCAACCTGCTAGCCCACCAGAAGACCCACAGCGGGCGGCAGCCCTTCACCTGCCTCGAGTGTCCCAAGCGCTTCAAGAGCAAGCTCTCCCTGCGGGTCCACCAGCGGGTGCACGTGCCGGAGAGAGCCCAGGGTGAGGCGGGCCAGGCCCCCACTGCCACCGCCGCTGTGCAGAGCCACCCCGGCAGCCCCTACCCCTGTGGGGAGGCCTTCGAGGAGCCGGGCGAGCTGCAGCCGCAGCAGCAGAGCCCCACGGGCGAGCGGCCGCACGCCTGTGACGAGTGCGGCAAGCGGTTCCGGCAGAAGGTCAACCTGGCCGTTCACCAGCGGACGCACACCGGGGAGCGACCCTTCCGCTGTGCCGAGTGCGGGAAGGGCTTCAGCCAGAAAGCTCACCTCCTCCGGCACCGCCGGACTCATGCCGGCAGCATCCCGCCCTCCTGCTGCCAGGGAGCCTGCCCGGCGCACCGGGAAGAGCCTGATGGCAGCGGCGTTCCCCTGGGAAAGGGCCCCGAGTCCCCCAGTATGCTGCTGCCCCCCTGCTCCCGTGGAGCGCTGCCTCGGGACCCTGGCACGGCACAGCCCCCGGCCCGAGCCGACAGCCCCTCTGGTGCCGCCGACATCCTCCTGCAGCTGATGCAGGAAGAGCAGCACCTGGCGCCCGGCGCTCAGCACCCACAGGAGGGTCCCGCAGGGCCCTGCCCCTGCAAAGGCACCCAGGGCGGGGAGGGCTTGAGCCCGAAGGCGCCGAGCTTGCCGCCACCATGCTGCTGCCCCGACTGCCTGAGCCAGCGGCAGCTGCTGCCCAAGCCGCAGCCTGACTGCCGCGCCGAGCTGTGGGGCAAGTACGGAGCCTGCGGCCGGAGCTTCGAGGAGAAACGAGGCCTGAGAGTGCCCGAGAGGGCACACGTCGAGGAGAAGCCCCCACCCTGCCCCTCCTGCCTGTAACTGGTGCCGAAAACCTGCCGGGGCCTGCGGCTCTCGCACCAAAACACCAAACCGAAGGCTGCGGCTCACTGACCAAAGGAGGACGGTGCCAAGGGAAAGCCGCACACCAGGACTCGCTGTGGCTTTGGGGACTGGAGGCTCAGATGGGGTGAAGCCAGAGGTGGACTCGGCCATGCTGCGTGAGCTTTCTGCCAAATCCAGAGAGGGGTGGAGCCAAGGAGCCGTGGCAGGACCCTAGAGTCACAGTGTTCACTCTGGGGCACAGCAGAGCTGGGGCTGCATGGACTGTGGGGAGCAGGAAGAGCTTGGGATCAGGGATCCAGTGACTTCAGAACTGCTGTCATGCAGCAGGTCCAGGCAGTGGCACCTCAGAGACAGCATGGGGCCGAAAGGGGCCTCCGTGGGTCACCATCTGCTCCCAGAACCCTCCATCCAGACTGGGCTTCATTCCGCAAGGAGCCATTTGGGATGGAGAGCTTGGGGAGCACAGCGGGACCCGTCGTGCCATGGAGGTGACCTCCTGCCGATGGTCCACAGCCAACATGGCAGGGTCCAGCCTGTGCTTCCCTGGAGGAGCTGGGTGAGCACCAGAAGAAAACAGCCAGGAAAAGTGAGGTGGGAGCGGCTCGGCTCTGCTTCCAAAAGGGACCTGGGAGAGGGTTCTCCGAGTGTGGAGAGGCTGTGTAGGGGAAGGGGGGAGGGGAGGGGGGGTCGCTTGTGCTTCTCTACATGCTCTGTGGCTAATCTTTGGCTAGCAATGCTTTGTGGCACCCAATTAACCACGGAATGGGCAACGTGGCCGTGCCAGGGGAGAGCGTGTCATCTGCCGGAGATGTGGCAGCACCTTGCGGTGGTGGGGGCTGCCCGTGTGTCCCTGCTGGGGTTGTGTCCTGGCTGCCCATGTCCCTGCCTGGCATCTGCTTCCCCTTGGCACGGCACAGCCGGTGGCACCGGCTCTGAAGCCAGGGGTGATGGGGAAGGAACATCCACCAGTGTTATCCCAAAGGGGAAACTGATCTTACTGCTGAGACTGAGGGAAGCCAGCGTCCCTCTGACATGGCGTGGGGCAGGAACCACATCCTGCTGGGCCCAGCCCTGCCACCGCTGGGCCAAGAGCTTCCTTGGAAGCATAGGATGGTGTTACCAGAGTCAGGCTCGGCCAGCTTCACCACAAGGCCACGAAGCAGCTGAGTGGGAGCTGGCAGAGGGTTCTCAGCACCCCAAATCTAGCAGGGCCCCCATCACCCATCACTCACTTCCCCTGGGGCAGCCATGCCACCCCCTCCCCTCCCTTCCCCCGCTCCAGCAGCAGTTCAGGTCCTTGCAAGTCTATTTTTCTGAGGTTATTTAAAATAAAAGCTTTCTCACAGCTGGTTCCTGGCTCCTCTGTCCTGGGAGGCACTGGGGCCACCGACACGGTGCCAGTCATTTTTTTCCCTGCTGTAGTGGGCACAGGTTAGCTCTGCTGGCCACCAGCATGGCCACCGTGCCCAGAGCAGTGCCAGGCAAGGTTTTCCCTCTTCCCAGCAGGCAGAGGACCGGCTGGCTCCGGTGAAGCCCATCAGTGCCATCAGGCCTCTGGTGCAGCCAGAGGACCTAGGAGCCTGCAGGGGCAGGTGAGCCCCAGCCCAGGGTCGTGTCTGGCTTCATGACCTGTAACCAACCCACGAAGAGAGATCCTTTGCCCCAGGATGGTTTTGCCATGAGCTGTGCCTGGCTGTGCTGCTTACCACTGCCTCCTGCCATCCCCTATCCCCCAACAACCCTTGTCTCCACCACAGCAACACCAGCTCTGGGGCTTTTCCACCACATCCTAGCTGTCTCCCTCAGCCCTGCCATGCCATCCCTGGACACATCTGGCATTCATAGTCACAGTTCCCTTGGGGAGGGGACATGTCTCCCCCTGCCAGCTCCTGGCTCCAGCAGCAGCTCTGGGATGGCAGAGCATGGCTGAGGATGGTGTTTTGGCAACACCCAGCCTGGCACAGCAAGTCCAGGCAGCAGAGCGATAGTGATCTGTGCTGACAGGCACCCAGCTGAGCACGGGGCCAAGTGCAGGCAAGCTGTGGCCTGCAGAGAGCTGCTGTGCCCAGCAGGGCTGGTGGGTGCCCCAGCTATGCCACACTGCCTGTGCCGGGCACCCTCCAACTTGCTCTGCAACCACCGAATCTCTCCAGGTCTGTGGTCTATGCCACACCAGGGCTGGATAGGGCCTGGAAGGTGCTCATAGCACACAGGAGCTCCCAGCGGTGCTAGCTGCAGTGGCTGGGGGTGTCCTGAGGCAGGAATGCCACGGCCTGGCCAAGGGGCACTGGGCACAGACTGGAAGCCAGGAGGTTCCGTCTGAGCAGGAGGAGAAGCTTGTTTGGTGTGAGGGTGTTGGAGCCCTGGCCCAGGCTTTGCAGAGAGGCTGTGGAGTCTCCTTGTGTGGAGAGATTCCCAAGGCAGCTGGAGGTGACCCTGGGCAAGCTGCTGTGGGTGCCCCTGCTGGAGCAGGGGGTTGGGCTGGATGATGCCCAGAGGTCCCTTCCAGCCCATACCATGCTGGCCCCAAACCCAAGCACTGCACAGCTCACAGTGCCTGACCATGGCTTTGGCCACTCTTGACATCCCACAGCCAGCTGCCAAGGGCAGTCCCAGTGCTGCCAGCGCAGTGCCAGGCCCTGTGTGGTGGAGTCTGTGCCGCAGCAACTGCCATGATCACAGCCAGACCATGACCCATCAGGGATGGCTTGGGGACCAGTGGTGTGGCAGACTTTGTAGCAGGGTCACCGTCATGGTGTCACTCACATCGTGGGGTCACCCTCACAGCCAGTGGCTCTCACTCTGGCCATGTTGGGACCCTGGTGCCGCTGGCACAGACTTGTTTGGCACCCACGAGCCCATTCCCAGTCTAGAAGAATCCATGGCTCCCACGTTGGCTGTGGTGACTTGGCCCCACAGCAGTGTCCTGGCCCCAAAGGCAGCTGCCAGGCCACTCTGCAGGTCAGACAAGGCGTCCTGCCCACGGAGGCAGCACCGGGAGCACCCCAAGGGCCTGGCCGGTACCAGCAGGGTTCATTCCTGTTCAACCTGCCCCAAACCACCGTCGGGAGTCACCGTGGGCGCAGAGCCTCCAAGCCATGAGCACCGTGTGCCACCAGCTGGGCAGTGGAGCCCCACGGTGAGGGCACCGGATGGATGCGGGGAGGTGGCAGAGGGCTCCGGGGCTTCCTGTCCCTCCCGGTCCCGCCGGACCTGCTACTCCCGCTCGAGCAGCCGGGCCGGTTCTGCCGGTTTTGGGGCCACTTGGGCCAGATCCTGGACCCGGGGTGGGACATTGCCAGGGGTTGGGGAGTGCAGTCATTTGGGGGTGGTGCCAGGCCCTGCTGCCCCCCGGGCGGAGCCGCCGCGGCTGCCGGTGACGGGCGCGGGAGGGTCCTGGTGCGTCACGGGCCGGGCGGGGCTGCGGGACGCGGCGGAGGCAGCGGCAGCTCTTGGGGCAGGTCAGCGGTGGGAAGGGGACGGGCTGAGGGCGGGGGAAGCGGGGAGGGACGACGGGGTCCGGGACCGGGAGCCTCCGGATGGGCCTGGTCCGGGATGCTCTGCGGAAGACCGAGACCGAGCCGGGCCCGAATCCAC